>CABHPQ010139861.1:0-31963 GCA_902168405.1 Peromyscus aztecus | reverse complement strand
TCTCTCTCTCTCTCTCTCTCTCTCTCTCTCTCTCTCTCTCTCTCTCTGTTTGTGTGTGTGTGTGTGTGCCTGTCTGTCTGGCTATCTGTCCTCTGTCTCTCCCTCTCTCATAAGAATATATTTGTATATACATATGTATTCCCAGATATAACCTGTTGAGTACACTTGAATGTATGTTTTCAGGGATGACTGCTTGCCATTGCACAACCAATTGATGTGCTCTTCCCCAGGGAAGACCATTCCTCCTGCTCCCAGCTTTCCTCAATTGCCTATAGTTCTTTCTATAGAATTGAAGCCTCATGGACTTTTCCCCAAGCAATTTAGCATGTTTATTGTTGTCCTCCCTGCTCAGCTCATGTTTGGGTGGTCATGCTGGTGAGACTTTATGGTTGCAACTTCTGATGTTATTAGGAGACACAATCTCACACCAAACTCCCTGATCCTTTAATTCTTAATGTTCTTCCCACATCCTCTTGCACAGTACTACCTGAGCCTTAGGTATGAGAGTATTTTGTAGATGTAACCATTGTGAGTGAGCTCCAAAACTTTGCCTCTTGATTGGTTGTGGTTTTCTGTGGTGGTCTCTGTTTGTTGCAAAGAGAAATTTCCTTGTTGAGGGGTGAAGACTACACTTATCTGTGATTATAAGAACAAATGTTTCTAGATTTTTGTTAGAGATTATGCTAGTTAAGTAAATTAGTATTTATAGGTTCTCCTCCAATGACCATGGTTTCACTAGCACTGTTTATTTAGCTGGAGTTCCAGTACCAGTCATGGTACCCCTCATGTTGAGTGAGTCTTAAGTTCAATTAGAGAGCTGTTGTTACCACCAAGACATGTGTACCACTGCTACATCCATAGGGCTATCTTACTATGCTGGTCCTTGATGTGATTCATAGGCATTATAGCTGGGTAGGACTACTGCTTGCTTCTCTCCTTTGAAATCTTGCATGGAATCTTATGGTACCATAAAAACTAGCCTTCAGGGAGAGGACATTCAGGTCAATTCTTATTTGTTGTGACTGAATATCTGCTCTCATATTTGCTTCCTATAAATTCACTTTATAAGTACTTATATTCTCTTTTACTTAACTACTTGAAGTATTAATATTAAAAAGCCCCAATGAGCTCAGATGCAAAAATATCCTACCGAAATACAAGCAAAGAGATTAACTCAGGGGTCATACATGTTACGTTTTTAATTAACCCCACTTCTATCTATTGAATATGATTATACATATGCAAATTGTAAAATGCATGATCAAAAAGCTATTAACATGTTACTAAATGCAGGGAAGGTGCTAGTCCCCAAACAATGAAATAACATTTCATATAAACTTCAACTGATTTAGTTGGATTACTGGTAAAATTGTAGTTGGCTCTGAAGGGAAATGAGACAATGTGGCCACTATGCTAAAATGACAAAGTTTGGGATGTTTGCGAAAGCTAAGGAAATGAGTAGAGACTGAGAATATAGGAAGAATGGCCTTAGCTTATTTTTAACAGTGTGTTAAACTGTTATATGATATCAAGCATACAATGTATTTTGATCACATTATCCCACCCTCCTTCCCCTGACTCCTCTTGTATCCATGTAGCAGGCTTTCTTTTGGGCCACCAACCAGCTCCCCTATTCATGAAACAAAGACTTGTTATTAGTTATGAATGCTTGGCCTTATCTTAGCTCTTGCTTTAATCTGTTTCTCTTTATCTACATTTTGCCTAGGAGCTTTTTACCTTTCTTTTATTCTGTATATCTTACTTTCTTGTTTCCTCCATGTCTGGCTGGCTGATGACTACTTGGCTTCTAGCCCTGGGCTTCTCCCTCTCTTTTCCCCTCATTCTCTCTTCCCTTGTTCTCCTCCAGAATCCAGATTCCTCCTCCTCCTTATTCTTTCTGCCCACCAGCCCCGCCTGTCCCTCCTCTGCCTAGTTATTGGACATTCAGCTTTTTATTAGACCAATCGGGTGCTTTGGGCAGGCAAGGTAAACAGCAACAAATCTTCATAGAATTAAACAAATGCAGCATAAACAAATTTAATACATCTTTGCCTAGTTAAAGTAATATTCCACAACACAAACAAATGTAATACATCTTTACATAAAGTAATATTCCACAACAGATCCATCCCTCTCCTCTAATACCTAAGTTTCTTGTTGTTTTTTATAAATAACTCACTAAGTCCAGTGTGTGCCCTCCACTGGCAAACCATCCACCTGAAAAGACCACACCCTTAGAGAAAGTGATTTTTCCAGAAGTCATCAATTGCCAATAGCTGCTCAACTGGCGTGGGGGCTTGTGAGCTGCTACCTCCTCCATTATAAAAAGTTGACTGGCTTGGGGAAGAAGCCTTTGGGGGAGAAGTTATGATACAGATGTCCTATTTGTGGTTGAGAACACCACAGACACTTATTCTCTACACTTTGACCAGTTGTAAGTTTCTTCATTAACTGATGTCCACTTGCACAAACTTCTCTGATGAGGTCTGAGTCTGTACTAATCTGTAGGTATAGAGATATAAATTTGCAAGCCAGAAAGAAGGGATTAGAAATTATATTAATGACAATTTATCATACCAATATCAGACATAAACATCATAACACTGACTTATTTATGCATGCTCCTGGTTTTGCAAAAGAATTATTTGACCAGCATCATTGATATTTCTAAAGAAGTATCTCTTTGCTGAAACAGAAACAAGAAAAAGCAATTGCATGATTCAAATTCATCGTATCTCTTAAGCATGTATTATTGAAAAGACAAATTCCTTTTACAGTGACAGATAGCTGGTACATCCTTGCTAACTTGCTTTTCAGAGCTCTAAGCAGACACTTGATAATTACTATTTATGTAGTCACATTGCCTCTTTCATTTCAGGTGGTCCAGCTCCTTTACTACTACATTTTAGAGTCAAGTCTCCACATTAATATCACTTTCCTATGACAATATGACCAACCACCCTTGAAGAGGGCAGAAGTATACTAGATTTATAGTTTCCATCTCAAACTGTTTCTTTCCTGAAGCAACAATGTCAAGTACATAGGTGGTCTGTACTCAAGGTGAAATCACTCAGACTTATCATTAAACGAAATATTCTCTACTTTGGTAAAACCCCAAGTATGACATTGTCCATTTGATTTTTTGTTTTTTGTTTTTTGTTTTGTTGTTGTTGTTGTTGTTATTGTTTTGGTTTTTTGAGACAGGGTTTCTCTGTGTAGCTTAGAGCCTTTTCTGGAACTCACTCTGTATCCCAGGCTGGCCTCGAACTCACAGAGATCTGCCTGCCTCTGCCTCCCAAATGCTGGGATTAAAGGCGTGCATCACCACCGCCCAGTCATTGTCCATTTGAAACAATCAATATGACAACTTAGTAAATGTTTCCTGTGCTGATTAGTTTTTTGTGAACTTGATGCAGCTACAGTCATCTGGTAAGAGGGAGCCTCCAGTTGAGAAAATAACTCATCAGATTGGTCTGTAGAAAATCTGTGGAACATTTTCTTTATTAACAGTTGATATGAGAGTGTCCAGGACACTGGGACTGGTGCCATCCCTGTTCAGATGGCCTGAAGTTCTCTAAGAAAGAAGGCTGAGCAAGCCATGGAAAGCAACCCAGTAATCAATGCTCCTGCACATCCTCTGCTTCCATTCCTATCTCAAGGTACCTGCCTTGAGTTCGTATTTTGGCCTCCTTGATGGTGCACTGTAACTTCTAAACCAAATAAACCCTTTACCATACTTGCTTTTGATTATGACCTTTATCACAGAATAGAAAGCGAATTAGGATGTCTCTTTGCTGGCTTTTCTTTATAATTCTGTCAGCTTATTGTTTTTCTTCACCTTTGTGGATAGCTTCTCAAAGGAAGTTTGAATTGATGGATAAATTATAGGGTAGATACATTGAACAGATTTTAAAATGTACAAATTCTATGCAAAATATCATACATTTATAGCTGTGCATGAAGAAAATCTTCAACAGATGAGAACAAAAGGTGACTACGGTAAAGGGAGGTAAGAGATGGGATTGACTGATATGGAATTCAATGCTCACCCAGACAGAGGAACTTTAATATCAGGAAAGATAACAAGTCTAAGCTCAGATCCTATGTAAAGCCAGAACACTCTCAACAACACAATAAAAATGGAGTAGAAAAGTACGTGCCAATTATTTAGGGCATCCATTAAGTGTATTTTGTCTTGGCCTAGGCTTAGTATGTTAATAGAGCCATCTTTTCTAAGAGTTATTACACCCTTCTTTATGCAGATTAAATTTTGAATTTGTACCACACATAGTGATTTGAAAATCTAGAATCTGAGAAATAATTATAAAAGTGGCCACATACAAATACATACTATTTTGTGGGAAGAGATATCTTAAGGAATATTGCTTGAAAAACTTTCAAAATTGAAGATCAATCCTCAAAGTCAAAAAGTTTGAACTATGTTCCCAGTCCCTATTTTTAATTTATTATCTGAAAATATGCCTACGTGGTCCTACATATAAAGAGGGGACATATAAAAATTCCTTAGGGGAAAGGGTCCAGACAGAAAAAGTTTGAAGTTCTTGTATAAAGTAATTTGGGGATGCTGGATAGCATGCTGATACTTTTATCACATCCGAAGAGTTCAAAGTAGACGATTCGGTAGTAGGGGGTGGGGGGGGATGTGGGGGGAACTGTGGTCAGGATGCAAAATAAATGAATAAATTTAATTAATAATAAAATAATAACAGATGCTTCTCTGGGCAGATTGAATCTAAATACATCCCTTAAATAAGTCAAAAGGCTAAATATTATGTATTGCCTAACAGAGAAGTGGAGTAAGTTGAGGTTTAAATTAAGGGTAGAGATATGGGTTAAATTCACTGGCTTTTTTTTTTTTTACCTCCACTTAATCCTTTTCTTTAGAAATCTGTTTATTTTATTAGAATGCATAGACTTTTTTAAAAAATAAAACAAATGGAAGTATAAAAATGAAGCATTCCAGTCATCTTTCTAAACCAGTGAAACCCTGAAACCAGTGCTGTATTAGTTGTGACTAATACAGTGCCTTCCCAGTAATTATCTCCATCTTATCTCCACCTGCTTTCTCCTGTGCTCATTGGAATTTGTCTGTTGCCACCAAAAGAGATGTAGCAGTTCTCTCTGCATGTCAATCCATACACCAAAAAATTGCATTCATTGACATTCCTTTGTTTTATTTCACCTCTCTGATATTTATGTTTTTCAAAAGTAAATTCTTTGAACCAGAATTATTTTGTTTCTCTGCTAATAATCTACTCCCTTATTACATATGAAATACATATGAACAGTTGGTTCATAGCACTATTAATCTCTCTGGGGAAATTATAATATTATAGCTTTTCCAAAAGGGTAGAGAAAACTATTTATAATTAATAAAGTATGAATGAAATTAAATAATTGTTTTGCTTTAACGGTATATTTTAATGTGGTTTATGAGTTCCTCTGATTATAACGTTCCACTTGTATAAGTCACATGACATCGTTTTCCCATCACATTCTATAGGAAATTATACTGCAGTCGTTAATTAATTTTATTTTGTTCATGCATGGCACACAAGTAGAGGTCAGATTACAATGAGTACTGTTGTTCTCTCTCCTTCCACAAAATATGTCCTGGGAATCAAATGCAGTCCATCAGGCTTGGTAGTAAGCACGTCTATCCAGTGAGCCATCTCACCAGCCCTGAATAAATTTGTATTTGCTAAGAACTTCATGCATGACTAGAATGTGTTTAGATCAAATTCACACCCCCACTCCCTCCCCTCCAATTCCTCTTATATTGCCATCACCCCTTTCCCCCAACTTCATATACTCTTTTAATGTTTTAAGTAATGTTTTAATAAAGTTAAATTTTCTGTCATTTCTTGTATTAATAGATTGTGAGTGTTGGGAAGCATGTCAAAGGCTACCATTATATCATCGCAAATTTGGTAAGAAATCTTGTTTTCTACTTTTACCAAGAATTTGAATATTTAGGATTGTGTCTTAAAATAATGCTCTAATCAATGCTTAAACTACATTATTTACTGTACTTCAAGTTATGCTATTGCAATAATCACCATAATAATCATATTTTATTTCAGTATGCATTTTATGCAGATTATTTTGGATCTGCCAGGGGACATTTAAAAGTAATTATAATGTTTTCTTTACCATGATATCACTTATCAAATTAAATACTGGCTTATTGTCTGTCTAAATGATAAATGCTAGTCTATAGATACATATATTCCCCAATTTTAAGAAAAACAAGATATAATGGCTAGTTATATAAATATTTTGAATGGGAATAACATGTTTTTAAACTGCATCAGTCTTTCAACTCAAATAGAGATTGATAATAAGCAACATGGAATGAACTGCTTGCACACCCCAAGATTGTAGAATATCAATCAAGGCTCTCTGAGTACTTCTGGTTAACCCACCAGCTTGGATAAATTGGCTGTGGAAGGTCACATCCTTCGTTTTATTATAGGGAAATTTCATCTTTGTCTTAGTTAGAGTCTTGTTGCTGTGAAGAGACACTATGACCAGGACAACTTTTATAAAGGAAAAGATTTAATTGAGGCAGGATTACAGTTCAGAAGTTTAGTCCATTTTCGTCATGGCAGGAAGCATGATGGCATACAGGCAGACATGGTGCTAGGGAGGTAGCTGAGAGTTATACATCTGGATCTAGTGACACACTGACCAGGCTTGAGTTTCTGAGATCACAAAGCTCATGCCCTAGTGACATACTTCCTTCAACAAGGCCACACATCCCTAAAGACCTACAGGGGGACATTTTTATTCAAACTGCCACAATCTTAGACCTTGATCCGCAATGTGGCTTATCCGAGGGAAGGCAACGATACTTCCTTTTTTTCTATCATTTCCCATCATGTATTTCTTTGATGAGAACCTTATTCTTGAAGCAAGAAGGAAAGCTAGTAAAGGACAGAGAAGAGACTCAGTCCTGTCATTTTTCTGCATGTTGAGTGTGCCATTCATTACATATTCAGAGAGAGATCCATCTGTATATTGAGTGTGCCACACATGCTCAAAGAGAGACATCCAGTCTTTGGTGAACTGGATTTCAGCACAGAGTTGAGACAATATAATACAGCAATGGATTATAAAAATGATCATACTGTATTTCTTGAATAGAATAAAATGTTACAACACAATGGGTTAGTATAGCAATATCACCAAATTTGCCTCATCTTTTCTATTTACTTTAGTAGCCCCACAGTTTATGTGTCTCATCTATTTGTAAAAGTACAAATATTTAAGCAAATATATTTTGTCATTAATCAATGTAGCATAAAAGCCTACAGTCAGGGATATCTCTATTCTGATTGACATTATATAATGAGTTTCTAATTAATTATTTTACTGCAAATGGGCAGTTTTGACACCCATTTTTTTTCTAAACAATAAATTCAGAAAGGAAAATCAATATGTTATAAACTATCATAGAAATGAGTGGCTTACATTGGCAGCTAGAATAAGTAAGACAATGCAAGATGGAAAAATTGATATTTATAACCCACTAATGGATTTCAGAGCCTGCCTTAAACAGCCTTAATGGGTGGCAGCATATTTACACTAAAGTATCAACATATGAAATAGAAAACCATTTGTTTCCTTGAAACAGAAGCATAACACTCACTAAAAAAATAGCAAGCTTTTATCGTGATTAGAGCAGTGACATGCACCCAGCTATGTTATAATATGCAGTATTAATATGAATACTCTTGACATTCATTCATCTATATAGGTTAACTAGTTTCAGTTCTTGCAGCCAATCCACAACCATTTCTTATGAGCTATATATACAGGATTCCCAAATGCAAAATTTGTTCAGAATCTAAATAAAATTTGATATTAACAATACAATTTAATGTTAAAGACTGATTTCACTGAAATTAGAGATGAGATAGAGGACTGGAGATGTAGATCAGTCAGAAGAGAGCTTGCCTAGAATGCACAGAGGCCTGGGTTCCATCGCTAGCACTGCATAAGCTCAATGTGGTGGTGCAGGTCTGAAATCCTAGAACTCAGGGGTATAATCAAAAGAATCAGAAGTTCAAAGCCACCCTACGTTACACAGCAAGGTGAAGATGAACCTAAGCTAAAAAAAAAAAAAAAGAATAGGAACAAGATAGGGATTTGTTAGCATACTACTTTTACTAAACATTATAACATGGGTCTTATCAAGAGTAATTAGGCAAAAAGGAAATAAAGTTATCCAAATAGAGAGAATTTGCATATAGGAATATCATAAGGAATTTTAAAAAAATAATTATAGGCTAATACATAAGTTCAGCAGGTATATAGGCTGCAAGGTCAAAAATGAAATCTATTGTATTTATAATATGATAACAAATGTTCTGAAATAATTTTTGAAAGTAATTATATTTATTTAATTATAGCTTAAAATTAATGGGAAATTACTACTTCACCTGTCATGAAAACTGGCTACCCTTATTAGCCAGTGGCTACATACATTCCAGATTCACTTTAGTAGAATGATTTAGTTACAGTTTCAAAATCAAATCAGATATAGAGTAAAACCTATATTTACCAAAAAGAGAATAAAGCTAAACAAACATCAACATGTGGGCAATTGCACTGTAAATTCATAAGCATGATTTTTTGTGAAGATCAACAAGTTTAAAACCTAGAGAACCTGGATTTAAATATGCTACTTTAAAATGAGAATCCTCTGACTGGGTGTGGTGGTTCATGTCTATAATCCCAGCACTTGGAAGACTAGTGCAGGAGGATAGTAACTTCAAGGCTACCCTGGGCTGTGTAAATTCAAGGTGAGCTTGGAAAACTAAGTAACATACTCATTAAACGAAAAATTAAAGGAGAGCCAGGGATCATGGCTTACAGATGCAATTCCAGCATTCAGTAGTCTGATGCTGGAGGATTGCTATGAATTCAAGGCCTGTATGGGTTCATAGTAAGTTCTAGGCAGCCTAGACCCTGTCTCCAAAAAGTCAATACAAGCAAATAAGCAAACATAAAATAACTGAATAAGCCAAGAAACAAAGTAGAGAATGCCACAAAAATCCTACCTTCTTAATACGATTGGCTGAAATCAAAGCAGATTCTAATTATTTTTAAAAATATTTTCAATTTCTTTATGAGTAAAGATGCAATGGGTTGTTAATACTCAGCCGTGTTTGTGGTTGAATATATCTTCTCACTTCGCTATCATTCAGTTCATATTTCATTCTACCCTGACAAAATGGGTATAAATTGACATTTTTCTTGTCACAGTAGTGTCATGTCCTAGCTGTTGTAGTTACTGGGAGTATGCTAGTACCTCACCTCTAGCCAGATTAATTGAATTTATGATCCCTTCCCCTGTTACTCAAGCCTGAGCCCACTGAGGGTTTGTCTTAGTAATTTTCTATTGCTGTGGTAAGACACCATGACCAAGGCAATTTATAGGGAAGACTTTATTTGGGACATACAGTTTTCAGGGTCAGAGTGCCTGACCACCATGGCTGGGAACATGCAGCAGGCAGTCAGGCATGATGCTGGAGCAATAGCTGAGAGCTTCCATCTTGAGACAACATTTATGAGTCAGAGAGACAGCAAACTGGGAAGGGCTTGGGCTTTTAACACCTCAAAGCATACTTCCAATGACATGCCTCCCCCAACAAGGCCACACCTCCTAATCCTTCTCAAACAGTTTGGCCAACTGGGGATCAGTTATTCAAATATATAAGCCAATGGGTCCATTCTCATTTAAGTCACCAGAGTCCAAGAAGGTCTAGAGATTTGACACAACGGCTTTTCTGTTAACAGCTGCATATTAAAGATGAATGGAACTTATAGATGGAAAATGGCTGAAATCTCTTTTTCTTTCCTACATCTTTTGTATGGTTCAAAGAGTATGTTTGTAGTTATTCAGCCACACAAATTACTTAGAATTATTTTTTAAAGCAGATGATAGTTTAATAATAAGTATTATTTTAGAAATCCCTGAGAGACCTAGACACAGAAGTATGTATTTCCTTTTGGCTCGTTGTATCTGATTTTTACAGTCCTTTATCAGAGTGAGCTCAACACAGCTCTACATAAATCCTTTCACCTCAACTTTTTAACGTTTAACTTAATGAAGATAGTTCTGTTAAAATTTTTACCTTACTACACCACAGGGTCTCTTTCCCAGTCCACCAAGTGTACTACTTTTCCAAACCAAACAACTCCCATGCATCTACTGCTGCTTTCTCTTTGTAGCACTCATAGCTTACCTCCATCCAGAGGCATTTATCCCGCTGGATCTTAGTGAAGAGTTACAATCACCTCTTTTAGAGAGTTATCCTTAAGTACTTGAATTGTCTTCTGTGTCCTTCTGGCTTCACAAATGATTTTGTGCCCTAATCGTAAATATTATTTTTCATTCATCAAATTGTTCTTTTAAACCTACTCTGTACTAAAAAGGTTCCAATGTCCTTTGGCACAGTAATAAATAAGTAATTGGCTCCCATCAATTTGTTCAGTCCAGGAGGGTTCCTCTTTCTTACCATAGAAATGGCTCTTCACCTTTTCTCTGTACCAGAACTTCTGCTCTTCCTGCTGTACTCCTCAGCTTTGATCATTATGTTTGGGTTTTTGTTGTTGTTATTTAATTTGTTTTAATTGGTCCTTTAAAATAGATATCTGTATTTTATAGACTGGAAAATAAAGTCTTGGGTAATTTACCCAAGATCATGTAGATCATTAAGTCTCAAAGGTAAATCCAAAGCTCTGACCTGTCTGATTGTAAAGAATAAATAAGTTCTTAAGTAAATAAATAATATATCCAAGGAACCATGACACACAGTAGACACTCATTGGAACATACCCACAGGCTCCTGGAGGAGCTGACCTTAGGTACATTACTCTGTTTTTGTATTTACTCTTTCTTCAGCTGTTGAACAATATAAGTATGACTGCCAATAGCAATATGAGAATCTTGGCACAAAGTCAGAGTTATATTCTTCCCTAGGTTTTAAAATTTTAAATGAATTCGGTTTGTATCTAACACACTTAGATATATCATAAAGAAGTATAAAGTTATAGCATATTCAACATGTGTAACTAAAGACTAATTGAATCTACTTTTTACACACACACATACACACACACACACACTCACACACACTATATATAGACACCGTATATACCTCAATCAAAGATAAACCAATGATACATACAGTAAATGATTCATCCATGTTTAAGTATTTGATTAACTTCAACATGAGAACCAGCCACAATTCATCAAACATCTAATTTGGCAGTTTTATACAATTTCAAAGACCCAGTTAAGAGTATATCAACTTGCCAACATTGTCTTAATTCTCCTCTTGTGCTTCCTATTTCAAATTTTCTGCCCTAATCTACATGTACATTAGAAGTATCTACCTAAGGTTCATTTCTTCAGAGTAATTTCTAAAAGATAAGAGAGAATCTTCCTCATTCTTCTTGATCTCCTGGTAACTGTACTGAAGTGGCCCTGACATGACTTAGTGTGTAAAATACAGCAGAAATATTGATCTGAATCAGAGAAAACATAAAAGATGGGCTTTTGTTTACATTGATGACATAATGAACTTATAGATGGACAAACATCATCACAGATATCAGCCACCTATAATTTTAAACATTTCCCCATTAGAAGATCTGCAAATTACAAGTGGAAATTAAAAAGGAGATCAAGTTGGGAATGAATCTAGAGAGTTCATTACCCACTGTGAAGTGCAGGCAAATATAGGAGGCCATTTCCACAGGAGAGGGAGCTCTCCTGGCTCACCCCTGCCCTCAGGAACATTATTTGTTTGGATAGTTGACCAATAGTAACTGAGGAGTAAGTGACTTCATTATAGTGTGGCCCTAGATGCCCTTCAGTTCTATGACTTTCTGTAAATTCCAACAAAAACTAAATGGTTACCAAAGTAACCGTTGCCAAGGAAACTGGGTCATGGTCTAGATCCTATTAATTTTCTATATAAAATCATAAGACCATAAATGAAGGGGGAAATATTGCCTGTACTCAAACAAATATAGCAAAAATTAGCCAAGCCACTTACCATTCATTCAAACCATAACTGACAGATGTTTCTTACAATCAGACACAATAATTGTTTTTCCTTTACCTTTGGTGTACTGTCTGACAGACTGCATCTGATAGTGTCCCTAAGGGCTGTGGTTTGCCTGTGTCTTGCAGCTGTGACTAAAGCTACACAGAAGGCTTAGCAGACCTTCTATTTCAGCTAAGACTGAAAGAAAATAATAATCTCATCAATTAGCAGCTAATGCAAGAGCTGAATTACTGTGGCTTTTAGAAAGCAGTGAAATGATTTGCCTGCCTGTGGGTCTGCCCTATACAATGGTAAAAGCACACAAATGCTCCACAGACAGTTTAGTGAAGAGAGATTGATGGGCAGTGTTTTTCCCATTTCTAAAGCATAAATTTGCTTTGTGTTATCAAGCTTATTTCTCAATGAAATGAGAATGTTACCGATGAGCTGTCAAATTGGCTGGCACATAATAGGCCCAATATAAATATCTGTTTAGTGAATTAATTAATAATCATTCACAAATACTGAATGCATACTGAGAGTATTCCCCTGCTGTTTTAGCATGGAGGTAATCTAAAGTCAGAATGCAACAAAGGTGAGAATCAAAGCCTAGGTTTCTTTTGGGCCTTTCCTCTCCTGGTAATGTTATAACAATTAATAAAATTAAAAGCACTCTTTTCTATAACAATATGAAGGAGTACAAAGTAGAAAGGGTCAACATACCATCAATTCATCAGATCAAAACTTGTCTCTATTGTATATGCATGTAACCTTGACAAGATTTTTTTCCTTACGCTACTGATCCTTAGTTTCTTACCTTAAAATTAATCAGAGCTCGGCCGGGTGGTGGTGGCTCACGCCTTTAATCCCAGCACTCAGGAGGCAGAGGCAGGCGGATGTCTGTAAGTTTGAGGCCAGCCTGGGCTACAGAGTGAGTTCCAGGAAAGGTGCAAAGCTACACAGAGAAACCCTGTCTTGAAAAAAAAATTAATCAGAGCTATCCAGTAACCAAGGGATAATTAAGATGGATAGATAAACTGTTATAAAATCATCACAGAACCTGGCATATAGTAAATCTTGATATAATATAAATCCTGGTACATAGTATTGGCTATTAGTTCACATACTCAGAACTCTGACAATTTACTTAGTTATCAGTGGAATAATATGTTTCTTCTTCGATCAACCAGATTGTGATTATATGGACTAGGAAGGAAATCTGCATTAACCTACATACTGTTAAAGAACCAAAATGTTTAATGAACTAAAATTTGATGAGGTTTTCTACTAATTTACAGGGTTTCAAGGATATTTCTCTTGAGAGATTTATACACGGTGGAGCAAATGTCACTGGATTCCAGTTGGTAGATTTTAATACACCCATGGTAACCAAACTAATGGATCGCTGGAAAAAACTAGATCAGAGAGAATATCCAGGATCTGAAACACCTCCAAAGGTATTTGTTCGTTTTTGTATATTGTATACTGTTGTCTTTTTTAATCTTTAGGTCATTTCATTTTAGGTGTATGAGTGTTTTTGCCTTCATGTATGTCTGTGCATCATGGACATGCCTGGTGCCCTCAGAGGAGACAAATGGAGTCAGATCCCCTAGAACTGGATGTAATCCAATTTTAAGCCACTGTGTGGGGGCTGGAACAGAACTTAGGTCCCATGCAAAAGCAGCAAGTGTTCTTAACAACCAAGCCTATATTAATACTTTTTATTTTATGGTTATTTTCTTATAGTTTCAGACACATTGCGGCATCTTCTCACTGTCCTTGCACCACCAAAACACTGGGAAATGTATGAATGGTGGGGTATGTGTAGATGGTACAGTGAATAAAGGGCGTGCTATGCAAGCAAGAGGACCTCCGCTTAGAGCCCCAGCATAAACCAGTGCAGCAGTGTGCTCCTGTAAACCCAGATCTGGAGGTGGAGGCAGGTCATTCCCAGGAACTAACTGGCCAGCCAGTGTAGCTGATCCATGAGTGCTGGGGTCCAGTGAGAGACCTCGTCCTAAATAGCAAGGAGGAGAGCAGCAGAGGAATCCCTAAGTGGACTTGTAGCCTCCAGATAGACATGTGCACGTGAGCACACCTACAGATGCACATGCCTATGCACATTCATATATGAGCCACATACACAGACATTCACACACACCACAAAAATAAAATAATTTTCAAATGTCTGCATTTAATAGCAGAGCTGTCAGATTAACTCAAGAAATTTATTATTACTGTCTTCTGTTTGAACTCCTTGAAGTATTGCATTAAATAGTTTTATTAACTAACATTTAAATGCAAATGACCATTGTTAATTTTTCTACCCAGATAAAAACCACATTTAAAAACTGGCTTATAGTAAGTAGACAGTATAATAAGTAAACCACATTTAAAAACTTGGTAGAAATGAAAAATGTAAAGCTTATATACAATTTCCCTTTCAGTTTAAGAATAAAATACTGGGCTCTTTTAATTTTTTAATATTATATACCTGTTTGTCTGTGTACGAGTTTGTATATGTCAGTGTACCCAAAGAGGCCAGAAGAAGGTTCCAGATCCCCTGAAGGTTTGGTTCCCAGCACTGGTGAGCAATGACATCGGTACTGAGAACAAAATTCAGTCATCTGCAAAAGCAACAAGTGCTTTTAATCACTGAACCATCTTTTCTGCCATGCTTTTGTGTGTGTGTGTATGTGTGTGTGTGTGTGTGTGTGCATGTTATGATATGATAATGTATAACATATATGTGTATTATATATGCATATACCATATAAGTATATAGCTATATATATTAGATGAAATTGTACATTACCAAGAAAAGAGTATAATATAGATTTAAGACAGACATTAAAGCAGAGAGAGAGGCACTTGGGAAAAAAAATGGTAAACACTCAAGATGTGGGTGCCAGCTTCTCAAAAGAGATAGTCACATGATTATATATATATATATATATATATATATATATATACATATATATATATATATGAGTGTATTATTGGCATTTGCAGAGGATGCTGCCAAGATTCTATTCATGGGTGCATTTTTGTCTCATCTGAAAGAAAGAGTCTTAGATATCATCTCAACAATGGCATGCTGCTCTGCCTCCAACTTAATGGTTTTCAGCACCACATAATGAATCTTAATCTCTAATATTTCCTCAACTATGCATTTAAGTAGAGTTTTAATATGTGATTTGAAGTTCAGACATAGAAAAACTAAGATCAATGAATACAGTGAGCTAATCTGTTTCCTAGCTATAAGGTTTGTTTTGTAGTTGGCTGTCAATTTCCCATATTCAGTATTGGAATTAGAGAGGTGCCCTATTGAATCAATAAATTTCAAAATTAAGTACTTATTGGATGTCCACTATATGCTAATCTTTCTTTTTGATATTTTAATGCAAGTGAGATATTAGTGAACATGGTAACTGGCTGCTCGTGAGTAAAATGTCAGAGGTCCGTGGAATACATAAGAATGATCATTTTAATGTCCCCTTTTTGATGATCTCCAACTTGCATTCTCCATACTATTGCATTGGGTTATTTATTATGTTATAATGTGTAGGATGCTTTTTGGAGGGTATGCTTATAATAATTCTGGTTCATTAACATCTATTAATATTTAAACCATTTTCACAGTAATTTCATAAATACAGCTATATAGGACATTGTAACAGAGATCACACCACACATAAAATTTTCACAGATTTTAGCATGATTCTAGGTTTCCAGAAGCCATTTAATACACATATGCAGTCAATTTTTACCATCTGTGATTATGTTCTGAAAAGCTTCCCCAAGTAATAAGTGACCAAATATAAACCATTGTTCTTAGAAAAAACATAAGATTAGTTCCCCAGAGCCTCTAGTTATGACCTTCTGTCAATTAATCAATACATAATCTTGTTTTATTCATTGTAGTTAACTTATTTTTGGCTTCCTTAGAATTGACCTCATGGTTAACTGCGCTTACCCAATGCTCAAAGGAAATGTACTTAATACATATATTTCTCAGAAACACCAGAACCTTCTCACATTACAACCATTATGCAGCAATCAATGCTATGTTTCAGGCCATTTTAAGCTGTAAAATAAACTGTAAAAAAGCACAAATTTGAGGAAAACACCACCTACTGGACCACAAAAAAATGTGCACTTGTTTACAGTATGAAAGCAGAAACAAAAAGACTTCAGTGTTTCTTTATTTAACTAGAGCTGGAACTTTTCATATAGGATGAATCAAATGTTTCACTACTCTAACTATGCCCATAAGTGCCTACAAAACTATCAGTAAGTATGGATTTTGAGATTGCAAATAAATGTTAATGAGTAAGAAATTTTAAAAACAGAGTCCATAAAAATGTTAGTTATAATGAACTGATTGTATTTCAATTGATTAATGTTTTAGCCAAAAATCAACATATGATCTCTGATCTCATCACTTTCTTGCACTAAAAGAAATAATAATAATTAATAAAAATAATAAATACTGGGAACTCGTGTCCTTTTGATTTGATGATCCTCTGCTACCTTTCTGATGCCCTAGTTAAACAGAACTGTTCTGCCCCTGTGTCATTCACCAAGTGTAAGTGTCCACCTCCACAGTCCTTCACCTTTATCTGCCCTATCCATCCATTCCAAATTTCTTCCAAAGTTTATCTCATTTCACCTTCTCAGTGATCTTCCTTTATACTCTCCATGATGTTAAACTCTGCAATTCTCAGCAAGGACTTCCCATACTTAATACTTGGCTCCTGTAAACTTCTGTAGAGCCATGGCCATCCACTAAAAACCTTCATATTCTCACATTCCCTACCCAATATCTACGCACATTCTGTACCCAGCTCTTAGGTAGTACATGGAAAGTCATCCTGAGAAAAACTGTAACAAATAGTTACTTCTTTATTTTTTCTGCTTGTGCTCTGTATCTTGTATCTTCCATATTCATAATAGAACTTGAATTTATTTTACTTATTTTCTATCAAAGTCTTACTCCTTCTACTGAACATTGATTCTGCCTGTGTTTGTCTTCTATACCTACAAATGTTGAGAATTCACTTCTCCATTCTGATTGATGGGCAGAACAGCAAATAACTCTAGGATAAGAAGCAGTTTTAAAGCTGCCCACTAATGAAATGTTTATTTATATGCATTTTCTACATGTTATCTGTAAGCTGGGCATCCATAAATATGCTTTCCTTGACTGTAACACAATCGGGCACATGAGAAAGAGTCGGAGCCTTTGACATAATGAAGCCAGAGTAAACTCTAGCGTCTGTCAGCTCTCTGCCCTGTTAGATTCCAGGACTTTGCTTCTCCAGTTGGCTGTCTCCTTCGCACTGCACCCAACTGTGTGTCACCATTTCCTTTTTCTACTTCACACTTCGTAAAAAATGGATAGATATTTTACAAGAAAGTAAGTGTGTTTGCTGGTTTTTGTTTTGTTTTGTACCATCTCTTCTCAGCTTCTTTCTCACTACTGGGAAAAAAAAGAACAGTATGTTTGTGTGTTTGTTTGTTTTTCATCTCTTAATCCCAGCACACAAGTAGTGCACTTTGACCTTTAGGTCTTTAACAAGTTTGTCTTTGAGAAAAGGTCTTTATTTCTCCTTTTTATTTTCTTGTCTTAGAGAAAGATGACTCAGAAGCTTTTTCTACTCAGAGACATGTTGGGTTGAGCAAAAGAGAAGGCATATTCATTTTCACAGCATTTGCTTCTTTCCTTCAGCTACTCCATCCTGACTGAGAGGGCACAGGCCTTTGTATACCTCTACTTGTGTGTCCTGGCTGCTCACTTGTCAGCTCTCTCACATTACATGATCCTTTATATCTTGTTAATTCAAGCTTCATATTTAGTTCCTCTGCTACTTAAAAGTGCTTTCTTGGAACTCCTGTAGTTTCAGTTTTTTCTTCCTTCAAACACTAGCTCTTCTGTGTAATGGTTTATTGTCTCAGTTTAGTTTCTACATTTGGAATTCCAAATGTTTTTTTTTCATTTGCAGGCAAAAAAACAAGTTCATCCCCTGCTTAACATGGAACAAACCTCCTCCTGACACAGGTGTAGAAAGTGTAAATTATATGGAATTCCTAAAGGAGATAATGCAGTTATTGTCATGCCTAGTAGTTGATGATCTTCTATGCTTGAAGTATATGTCCTATCACCAATGTGTTTAGTAATTCTCTAATCAAACATCACCAAAATTTACCACAGATCACATTTTCCTCTTGGGCTTTTCTTGCTGCTTTACACTATTTAATCGTGTCCAGGGGCTCACTCTTTTCCCAAAGAGAAATGTGGATGATCATTGGAAAGCATATGGTTTCTACTGGGTATTTCTACATTGATACTGGGATGGGGAGTTGGAAACTTAAAGCAATGGTAAATTCACTTGAGCACAATCATTGAATGATAGGTGCTTACACTGTTGAGGTTGAACAAAATAGATGCTATTCCTAGCATTACATTTCTCAATAACAACAAACAATTCCTCTGGGAGACTAAACATAGATATTTCATTTGCAAGGCAAATCTCAGAGAACACTGCTAGACATGGCGGGGGGAGGAAAGAACAAGACAACAAAGCCCTCCTGGACCTAAGCCACCTCAATGCAGGATTTAAGAACACTGTGTAGTATCCATCCTTTAGCTGTTCATACTGAAACACAATATAAAGTTTTAACCTGAGCCCTTTCTTCTTCCAGATGATGGAAATTTGTGCTTTAAGGTCTCTATTTTCAGATTGAGTTTTCTCCTTTAAAATTAAGAAAAATAAGATGTGGTATACAGTCTTTTTGTTAAAGTAAGAGCAGATATTTCCAAAACCAGCATCAATAAATTATCAGTATCATGTTGGCTCTTGGGAAAAGATAGAGTTTTTGTCACAAACCCACAGAGAACCAGATTGTTCATTGTGCTAGACTTTAACATCTGCCTTTATACAAACTTTAACATGCTCAGTACACCTCTGCTCTGACTTACGATGGCGTTCTGGTGATGGCTGAAACTTTCCGAAGTCTCAGGAGACAGAAAATTGATATTTCAAGGAGAGGAAATGCTGGAGATTGTCTGGCAAACCCTGCTGCTCCCTGGGGCCAGGGAATTGACATGGAGAGAACACTGAAACAGGTAACTCATAGTTTTGCTTTACTGTGTGATCTTTTATAAGCATGGTGTGTTACAAAAAAACTTATTCATCTGAGCATTAATGTCTATTACAATTTCCATATTAATATATCAAGCCTTCTACAATGTCAAAGCATTTTTAGATGGAACCTCAATGTTTATTCTTTATATAGATATGTATTCAAGATAACACCGCAAAACCAAAAAGGTCTAGAATTATGAAGGGGCTCAGTGCAGACACATTTGCTTAGCAAGAACTTGTGCTCCATAAAGTAGCTCAAAAACCCAGGCTGGCAGAACAGCTGCCATTTTGAATGAACAGGTTGTTGTTGTCAGGAAGTGTTGACATGACGATCAAATGCTTCATTTCAACAATGGCACTTGCATCTGCTTACAACTTATACACAGGAAAGCATCATTAGCTTCATTAGCCATAAGGAGTCCAGGAAATATAAACCTATGTTATAAAAGAAGAAGAAATGTTTGTCAGAGCTAAGAACTGCTTCAAGGAATCTTTAACTTTGGGAAAATGCTAGCTTTTTTCTTTATACCAGCACAAACAATTTGTTTCAAGTAATAAGTATTAAAGATATTATATGTAAAAATTATTTGACTCCTCTGAAATGTGATAAGTTCAAAGTGTAAGTTAAATGAATGAGAATCAAAAGACAATTTGGAATCCAGTGCGCTTGGTTATTTTCAAATAATGTATTTTTAGCTCTTTATATCTTAATTGAGTGTTGGCCAAAAAAATATGATTCCTCATGGGGATGCTAGTTACATAATCTACTGTGTGGATATATAGAAGAAACTGAAGATTGACTCTAAGAAGATACAATTCTGTTCTATAAAGGATATTTCAATATTGGGAAAGAATTATGTTAGTTAAAATGAAAACTTTATAATACAAAAATATTCATCTTCTAGATGTAGAGCAAAATAGTTTTTAATGTCCTTTCATATTCCTCCTCCAGGTTCCATCTCAGTAGCTCAAGCATTCCAGAAAGTCGATTGTAGCTTTAATTTCACAACCTTCTATGGTCCTTAGCCTAGTAGTAGGAGATTTCCTAAAGTGAAGCTGCAAATGAATATGTGTGTGTTTTCTTTTTCCTTCACAGGTTCGAATTCAAGGGCTGACTGGGAATGTTCAGTTTGACCACTATGGACGTAGAGTTAATTACACAATGGATGTATTTGAACTAAAAAGCACAGGACCTCGAAAGGTGAGCTACAACTTAACTGAAAAATGAAAATTGTTTTCTTATTTTGCATGTGACACTCTTAAAGGCTTATAGGAGAAAGAAAGCTTCATGCTCTAAATTTGCATTTTTAAGTGATGCTTTCAACTGGTACTTTCTTGATGGTCTATGCTGAGATAAATGCTTATGGCATACTTTATTAATGATGTCACAAAATGAAACAATTAACTTGTCACTATGCCTTTTAACTCACAAGGGGAGCAATGTGGCAAGGGAAACTTGGCAAACAAATTTTGGAAACAAAATTGACTCTACAGAAAAGAACACTACACAGTAAAGATGCCCATGTATGGTCTGTGAGTCATTCGAAGGCAACTCTACTAAGGAGTGGGTGTACTTCAAACACATTGTGGGTTCTGGAAGTGGCCTGGCCAACTCAAACAAACAAAGGAAGAAAGCAAAAGGAAGATAGTTACTGGGCAAATATGGAGAAAAACACCTGAGTACCGAAAAGTGATGGTGTCAGGATCTTACACTTGGAAAACATCTTAGCTTCATTTCTGTTACTATGAAAAAAAAATGCCCCGAAAAAAGAAACTTAAAAGAGAAAGAGTTTATTCCACTTACAGTTACAAGTTACAGTTCCTCATTGACCACAAATACAGGCAGCAACTTGAAGTAAGTCACGTGATACCCACAGCCAAGAGAGACAACTATATGCATGTTGTTTGTTTGCATGCTTTTGCTCAGCTCTACTGCCCCACTCTCACACAGTTCAGAAGCAAGCCCTCACTATGAAATAGTGCTGCACTCGGTGGGCTGAGTCTTCTCATATCAATTAAGACAATCCTCATCTAGACAATCCCTCATTGAGAGTTTGTTCCCTAGTGGTTCTGGTTGTATAAAGTTGACAATTAAAGATGACCATCACAGAAAAGCAGCTTTATAGTTCTCGGATGTGAGGACTCACATCATCTGTCTTTCCAGCATACCCAAAACAATCTACATTCTAGCTACCCAAACTTTTCCTCTCAAGACCACTTTCTATCTGAGACATGTTTATGTGAAGCCGGTATATAAGGCAGTCAAACAAATTGAACATTAATTGATTATAACTCAGAAAGAACTTCATATTTAAAAATTCCTTAGTACAGTTATAATTTCATCATTTATGCATACTAATTAGATGGACATGCTTGACTACTTTTATATGAAACATTAAATCTAGTCTGAAAGAGTGCCTTTTTCCTCATGTTTATCAGTGTTTTGATTTTGTACACATCAATGCTGAGAACACTGGATTCCATAAATATACAGTACAAAATGTCAGCAGTATGTTTCAAGACATTTCTGTTTTAAAACATTTTTGAAATTGCTGGAAATCCTGTCCTAGTCTCAGGCTAAAATTCATCCAACAATTTTTGTGAAAATCAAGTCAGCAGTTCAAGCAGAAACTTTGAAAATCAAACCATGTATGAGTTAGGAGTGGTAGAACATGCCTGTAACCCCAATGCTCAGGAGGCAATAAAAACACTATCCAGAGTTACAGGTCATCCTCAACTATATAAGAAGCAGCAAGAGAGCCTAAACTGCATGAAGCCCTATCTCAAAACCTAAGTAAATAATAAATCATTCTAACACATTAATATCTACAAGTTATGGAAGGATATGAGAAAAATATTGGGTATTTGTTTTCCATAATTGAGCCATTATATTTCTATAAGATCAAAAACTTTTATATGTACAGTAAAAACACTTTAATAAATAGCATATAGAAGTCTGAAATCTGAGCCAAGGTTTTTCAGGCAGAATGTATTGGTGTCACTTGGCATTACGGCATGTAGTACAAAGTGCTCATGCTGTATATTTAGAAACCAAGGCTGCAGTGAAGTCACATGAGGCAACATAAGCAGGTGCTTCCAGCAAAACCTTCATTTACTGTACACTGGATTTTGAACTAAGATGTGGTCACTGAAGGATCAGAAACTTTTTATTGGTGCCTTTTTTTGCAGTTCCCATATTCACTTACACTAATAAGCCACTGCTTAAGAAGCTGAGTTTAGCCAGGCATGATGCATGCATTTGATCCCAGCACTGGAAGCAGAGCCAGGTGGATCTATGTGAGTGAGAGGCTAGCCTTGTCTACAGAGTGAGTTTCAAGACAGTCAGGGCTACACAGTGAGAAGCTGTGTTTAAATAAATAAATAAATAAATAAATAAATAAATAAATAAATGGAATGAAGAAGAAGAAGAGGAGAGGAAGAGATAGCCCCTGGGCTGGGCTTTATGTGATGGAGCCATATAATCTCACAACAGTAGTTGGTTTTAAACATTATATGATGAGTGATACCTAGGATTCCTAACTTCCTCTTTTCTGTAGGATTGTCTAGGAAGTCAAGAAAAAGAGATGTTAAAGTTAGCTTCTAAAAACTCTTTTTCAACATTTGGCTGTTTTTTTTTTATTTAGTATAATAGTTACAATTTATGGAAGCCCTGCTTTGTTTTAAGCACCCAGATATGATGCTTTATATAATGCAATCTTCATAGTCAGCCTATAACTTGGATTTTACTATATTTCTTACTCTTAAATGATAAAACTATGCCATAATACATTTTGTATCCTGTAGAAAAAAAATTGTATTCAAATATATGTGACCCTAGAATCTTCCAACACAGTGCTTTGCCTAAACAACCCCTGATTGAAGAATTTCATTTAAAGAAAGCTAGGATATGCAGTCCATTTGTTGGTTAAAGAAAAGGCATGTGGCATTGAAAAAAGAAAAGGCCACTCATCACTGGAGGAAATTATCACCAAGGCAGGCTGCAAAGAGGATGTGAGGTTTAAAGTTAGTGGTAGAGATAGAGACTAGGTAGGTAGACATAGCAGAGGCAACAACAGCGGGACATTCAAGGGAATGTATAGAAACGGCAATGGCTTTCCCAGTGCTTTGCTCTAGTCTATCACGTGGGTGTGCATCTGGAACTGTGTGCAAGGGAGAGATGTGGTACTGCTGCACAATGCAGCTCTAGCTTGATGGTCGCATGGTGACATCTTCTTGCCTGTAGTCTGCTCCCTGATACATAGGAAATTTCAGGCCAACAGATTCAAGTCAGGGAGTGAGGGAATTAGGTGATATCTCATGAGCCACATTAGCAGGCTCCTTGAGTAAAAGAAGGAGATAAACTTCCCAAGAAGAAATTCTGGGGCTCCACTCTCCTGGCACATTGCCAGCCTCTCTGTGAGCTATGGAGCTGACAGAGTATGCCATAGACAACTAAAATTGTTGACTCCTGGGTAGGCAGAAGGAAGAGAAGCCACCTTCCTTTCATACAACAAACCTTGCAGAGCTGGTTGACTAAGCGGAAACTTTTTAAAATGCAAAAGATGATCTTTTATTTTACAAAACAGTAACTATGGCTAGGCACATGGCTCTTAATAAAATTGAAAGAATAGGAAGAGGAAACAGGTGTTAGCCCCCAGTAATACTTTGTGGGCTATTAATACTACTGAATCTTTTCGTGGTCTGTCAACCACAGTGGTAACAAGAACTAAGATTTCTCCAGGAGGAACTTAAGGAGTGAGTTGGGAGAGTGATGCTAGCTTCACACTCAGCTGAAATCCAGCCAAGATTCTTAAAAGAAAAATGAAGCGTGAAATGGTGCAGACTTATCTGTATTCGTTTTCCCAATGGCGATGATCAGCAAGGCTGTGTGTCAGGAATATTAAACTTAAAAATGAGCTACCTAGCTAGCGTGAGAAACACTATGCTTGTGAAACTATATAGTGTGTCTGAGAAGTGAGCAATCATTCTTGTAAATTGAATACTTGCCAGTGAGGGAGCAAGCTTTGAACATAGATCAGAGAGGCAACCCATCAACTTATCCGACTTCTGTGACAGGAAACCTGATTGAGCATCTCATTAAACCAAAGCATATGGTTTTCTGAACCAGGTCCCTAGATAAATGGAATCTTCTTCTTGCTTACCACCCCCATAGCTCCAGAGGGTGTATTCCATGGCTACTATTGTAGGGGTTCAGGAAATCATAATGGTAAAATTTCATTTGTTGAGATTAGGTTATATGCTGGGTACTATAATGGAACACTAATATTCATTTCCACATTTAATTCTCATAACAGCATGAGAATAATGCATTCTTCTCAACTTACACAGAGCTAGGACCAAGAGAAATTAAGTAGCCTGTTCAGGGAGAGTCAGCTCAAAGAGGTTGTACTGGAGAGAAAAGAAAACTCCAGTGGTTCCAGAGCCGGTTCCCTTGGTTGCTTTATAGCAGCAGTCCCCACGCTGTAAGATTTCCTTTCAGATCTGGTGTGAAGATGAAGGTAGACATTTCAGGACAGGGCTGGTTGAAGCAGCTCTCCAAGTCACCAACTGTAGTAGAAATAGATTCCTTTGTGCTAAAACACCCAACCCCACCTTATTCTGCAGGCCAAGTCTACACACAGGGTTTTACTTATACATTATATTATATCTAGTGTTGTATCTGGTTAACATTGTTATATTTGAGGAAAAAAATTAACCTTCCAGACTAAAAAGATATATATTTTCTGACATGTATTGCAAGTTTAGTGATTTAAATATTTCCAGATTTTTCTGTGCATTAATACAAAATTATTTTCAATCTCTAGGAGAGCATTCCTAATTAGTAGTTTAACAGATGAGGTCAGGTAAGACAAACAGTTTTTTTAAAAAAGGCATGCTGTAATGGAATAGAAAGAGAAATCTAGCTCTAGCTCAAACTTCAGCTTGTTTCTCTGAAATGATATGTATAATTTATAACTTTCCAATAACTTTTAAAAAGTAAATAAAAGGTATTTATTTATACCGCCTGTCTATGGTAGGCTTTCTTTTTTCATTGGAATTACATGTAGATATAAAGCAAAACATTGAACTTTAATTTATTATCTTAATTTCCAGCACTTCTGAATCATTTATCCTCTTGGGAAGGATCATTATGCAATATTTCAAAGACTCAGAAATAATTGTGAATGTTTCAAAATGAACCCCAGGTCCATGGTTCTTTTCCCAATGGGATTCATTAATAAAGAAACAACTCTTCTCGCTTGAAAATGGGCTGCAGTGATCTTCAGAATTGACTGTATGTTAATAGAGTGCCAACTTGTAAAACCCTCTATGAGCATACAAACCTGTCCTGTGGGAAAGGGAGTTACAAGAAGCCACTGAGATATTTTTAAGTACATGTAGGAATTGAAGAAAAGAGGGGTTTCAAAATTATTTTTAAGCGAATTTTTTTTTCTTAGAATTGCTACATGTCCTCTAGAAGTGTATATACATGGACAATTGAAAGTAATTAGGGAATTTATATGTACTATAATTTCTAGTTGAAATTCTTTTGCTTTACCTATTGATATTGAGTTCTGTTTGCACCACTTGTGAATAATTATCTCTCTTTGACAATACTAATGCTTTGTTGGAGTATGTTCTTATGTACTAATATGGCAGTTAAGACATTTGGCAGAGCAAGAGCGCTTTCTAGACCACAGTAGATCAGACATTGATTGCAGACCCATGAGCAAGTACACACATTTTATGGGGCCTGGGCTTTATGAACATGATTAAAAAATGAAGCTTGGCAATCATTAAGTGAGCACTCACTTTTGGAAGCCATGCAACATACAAGCAAAACTGTAAGGATTTGGTATCATACAAGCTTCAGTTCTAAATTCTCTCTGTACTGGATTGTAATCTTGGACAATTTATTTAGCCCCCACAGAGGATCTTGATAGCAAAAGCATAGACAATCATAACAACAAATAACACTATGCATAGTAACTTTAGCAGACATAGAATAACACACATCACATAGAGGTATGTCCAAGAGCAGCATTCTTTGTCTGGTAGCCATCATTGTCCTCCAATAGTAGAAGCCAATCAGTGCATCCTCAATTTCCAGTAATATTCCATTGTCATACTTCATCCTAAGGTACTAACCCCTTAATTTATTTTATATAGAAGTATTTCACATACATAAATGAGAAAATAATATGAACTGTGTCTTAGTTGGGTTTCTAGTGCTGCAACAAAACACCATGACCAAAAGCAAGCTGAGGAAGAAAGGGTTTGTTTGATTTACACTTCAGCGTTGCTGTTCAACACTGAAGGAGGTCAGGACAGGAACTCAAACAGGGCAGGATCCTGGAGTGTAGGAGCTAATGTGGAGGCCATGGAGGGATGCTGCTTACTGATTTTCTTCCCCTTGGCATCTTATAGAACTGAATACCAACAGCCCAGGGATGGTAACACCCACAATGGGCTGGGGCCTCCTGCATTAACCAATAATTGAGAACATGTCAAGAAGACATTTCCTCAGCTGAGGCTCCTTCCTCTCTGATGTGTCTAGTTTGTGTCAAGTTGACACACAAAACCATCCAGTAGAAATTGCTAGTGTGTGAATGTGTGTGATGTGTGCAAACTAATTAGCGCAGGTGTGAGCACCTGTACACAAGTAGAGAAGCCAGAGGAAGACCCCAGGAATTCAGCTCTATCACTCCATACCTCATTCCCTTGAGACAGGGTCTTCCTCTAAGTCTGGAGCTAGACTAAAAGCTAGCAAGCACCAATGATACTCCTTTCTCCACCCATCCTCCACAAGTAGGGGTACAGTCACATGCATAGCCATGAAATGCCTTTTACATGAGTGCTAGGCCTCCAAATTTAGGTCCTCACACTTGCTTACCCAGTAATCTTGTCCACTAAGTCATTTCCCTAGCCCCAAATAATAAGATATTTAAAGTCAAAGCACAAATTGAAATGTAAGCTTTAAAAAATGAAAATATTACATATTAATATCCATTTGCAATGCAGTTAACATTTCAGAAAATGAATTCTCTTGTAGTTGTTACATAACATCAAGCCAAAACATAATTGTAGATTGCTATTTACAAATAAATTTCTTTTGCCTAAAATATGGCTGTTTGCTTTAGTGTATGTTCTGTAGTTTTCTTGATGAAGTTGTATAAATTAATTTTAGGCAGTGCTGGCCCATCTTACTAGATGAGAGGATCAACATGCCCAAGGTTCTAGGTATGTCTCTCCCATTCAAAACCACTGCTTCCCTTGACTACTTCATGACTGTCACTTTGCTAAACATATAATAAGGTAGTGTCTTTAACACTGAGAAAACTCTCACAGTTTTAACTTAGACATCTACAATGCAACCATTATACCTAAGGCTCTGAGGCTATCATGAAACAAGGAACAGAAACACTGTAAGAGCCAGAGGGCCAGGACACCTGTTAGGAGACAGTGTCTTCTGTATTTGACAGGAGAGCTGCGCCCATGAGCTCTCAGCAATATGGCTGCAAGACCAGCATAATGACAGCACCAGTTGTCATGCCAACATGGACAGAGGAAGTCCACATAGCCCACACCTACATGAAGAGATGCAGGTAGTCAATACTTGCAGAGAGAAGGAGAACCAATTTCCTCCAGGGATGAGCTGCCACACAGGTTGTCCAGTCCCAAGTGATCAGCCTTTCACACATGCACATATGAGCAAAGCTAAAAGGACTCAGTAGGTTGTATATATGTGTGTACATACATTCTACAATAATAATTAAGGAAGAAATCATGAATTTTCAAGGACACTGGAGAAGTCTGTGGAGAAGGGGAATGCCAGGGATAATGTAGATGAAGTATTTCTGTATTAAATTCTCAAAAAATATATAATTATTAATTTTTAAAAGACAGTTCTTAATGTACCTGAATTTTAAGTTTGCATTGGATGCTCACTAGCTTGCAGCAGTCACTATCCCAAGGAGGACTCTAGTGAGCACTTCTATACTGTGTTTTCAATTAGCTTCTCTATCTGGCAGGTTGGCTACTGGAATGATATGGATAAATTAGTCTTGATTCAAGACATACCCACTCTCGGCAATGACACAGCAGCTATTGAGAACAGAACAGTTGTTGTAACCACAATTATGGTGAGTTTTGGTGTATGCTTTATAATGTTCTGTCTTATCCACAGGCAATTTTAGTTCCCTAGCTATGGTAAGGGGATACAAGCTGAATCTTAGTAGTGACTTGAGTGCTTTGACCCACCCAAGTCTACCGAGGCTTTGAATAGACCTGTCCCAAGCTTGGACATACTGAGCTCTTTCATTGCCCTTATTTGTGTTACTTTTCATTGCAATGTTTTTCTTGAGGGAAAGAAAATTTACTCAAATGTTAAAAATTGAGACTGTGAAACTGAAGTTGAAAATGTTTGAAGTTCTAAGACCCCAGCACTGAACAATGAATGTGAGGAAGTCAAGCTCCAGTCGAATCCTAAAAGCATCAGTGGAAATACCTTATTCTCAGTGTTTTCAGAAGCATCAATGAAATAATCATTAGTAGTGTTTAAATGATTGTTTCAGGTCATTGTGGGAGAGTGATCTGTCTTGTCTGTTTCTAGTCACAAGAATGTGAATGTGGATATTTTAATGGTACTTTTTTTTATAGCCAAATGCTTGATAAATTGATTTTGTTTGATATTTGTTTTTTATGTAAAAAGACATTTCCACCCACCGATTATTTTCTTATTGACATATATAATTAAATGAACTTCTCGGAATCAAGAAAAATGCGATTATTTCATTTGACCATATCATAAAATTTAAAATGCTCTAAATTTTAAGGCTCCTACTTCAAGGAGTTCTTGTGGAATTGCCTTTTAAATTATAGAATATTCAATATCTATATATGTGTTTGTCTTCTAAAGACAAACATGACCTTTATAGTTGGTAGTAGTCAAAGGAGATCATCAGTTGGTGATTGTTTATACCTTATGTGATATCCTAGCTCCTCAGCCAACTCTTTCTGTAGGCAAAATATGTTATCAATTATTTATAGAAACTCCTACTTTAAATAAAATGGAAGTCTTTGTGTAAGTTAACTTTTAGCTTACATAATTTCAATTTTTAGTTTTAGGGTTTTAGTAATGTCAAAATATTTCTAAAATTGACACTGAAATCAAAGCATGCAAATACCAAAAAGAAGCATTCGCCTGTTGCAATCATTTATGACTGTTTTGGATAACCAGTTAGCAATTTAATGTAATCTGGCAAGCCTTAATTGGAAGTTGATTATTTTAAAATGCAAACCCACCAACAGCAGTGTTTGTATAAATTTTCTGACTTAACTGTGTAATATTTGCATGGGACTTGAAAAGCAGGATATACATATATATGTGCATATATATTTCTTTTCCTTAAAGAAAAGACACAGTAATGGAAATTCATACTTCAGTACAGTCCTCCTCTTTTCAGCCTCTGATGAAGAATCCTATTTTAAGAAATTGACCAAGAAAGACAAGAGTTCCACGCTGTTCGACTGTTCCTAACTAAGGCTCAAGTCTTGTTCTCCTGAGTAGTAAATTTAAGCTTATTTTTCATGTGGGATTCTTCTTGGATAACCAACTCTGGACTACCAGAAAACAGTTATTAAATGTGTGTGTGTGTGTGTGTGTGTGTGTGTGTGTGTGTGTGACTTTTATGAGCTATTTGAACAAAAGAAGATTTAATCCTCAGTCCTTACCATTCTCAAGAAAATAGATGTTGAAAAAGAATAAACAAATGATTCTGATATGTCTGCTCCTGTATCATAAAATGAAGTCATTGTACATGACCAGCTCTCTAAGGGTAGATTTCTTCAAAGTAAAACTCTGAATTTATGTGCTTGCTTTCTGAATATATATACAATTGTTTGCTTTAGAATCTTTTGAAATGTTGCCTGTTCTGTGAAATGAATGTATGATGTATTTTAAGGATGTAATGTAGAGTCTTCTTCACTTGACATGTTACAAACGATGCAATTTGTAATTCCTAGTGTCAAATTACAGAATTGATTTCCCAAGCACTGCTAGTCTTCAGGAAGCATGATACCAATAACTAAGTTAAAAAAGTGACTGAAAAGAAGTTGTGAACATATATATGTAAAATTCTGTTTGCTTGATAGTGATAATATTTTTGTTATCAAAATAGTGTATAGGAGTAGTATCTGTCTTCCATAGAACTGTCATCTTCATTTAAATCATTCCCTTGATATTTTCAACAGCATTAACTGTTCCATAATGCCAAAACAAAACAGAAAATCCTAGACACCCCTTTTAAAGTGTTTATTGAACTTGATTCTGTTCTAAAGCATTAGCTTAGGATCTAGGACAAGTCCCTCACCTCAATTACTTGGAAATAAGTATGATTCCCTTTAGCTGATAAGATACTGATAACTGCATGTAATATTCCCCCATATTCAACTGAATAAACTCAATACAGATGGAGTTGCCTAGAGGTTGCAATGAGTCTGATACAGAGATCTAGATACCAAGCAAGCTAAGAATGAGCTCTGGCGAGCATGGGCTTCTCTTCTAAACGGGTGCAGTGTTGCTGAATTCACTGTCTTCTCTGTGTATGCTGTGTTTATATGCTGATATACTGTTGTGATATATGTTTTGTTAAATAAAATTGATTGAGAAATTCAGTTATTCATTCAGAAATACTTACTAAGCGTCTGTTATGTGCCAGGCACAGTATTAGACCCTGGGGATATGTCAGAAGTGACTCCTACACTCAAAAGAATTTATATTATAGAAAAAACAAATAAGAAAAACATAATTCATGACTACAACAGCTCTCAATCCAAAATAAAATGTGCTATTATTATGTTTATGCTGTTGAAATTTATTTTTCTTTGCAAGTATTGTATGTCTACAATGGATCTTCGTTTTCAAGATGAATTTACTCTACTTAAACACAACTATGTCAAACATATTGACTATGACAAAGCTAATCTAAATAGGAAACAATTTGCAATTACACAAACTTTTATCTTTAATTCTTACTGCCTAAAAATTAAGTAAAAATCATAATATTCATGAGATTGAGTACATAGAGATTTCATTTTCTGCAGACAAATAACAACTGCAAACAACCTCAGGAAGCCAAATCTAAACCGTGCAAATTGAAGTCTAGCTGTTGTGATAAAAAAAAAAAAAAAAAACCAGTTTCTGCAGACTCAGGAAGAGTGGAGAGTACATTCCCTGTATTCGCAGCACCTTATTGGCTACAGACTCTGGAGAAAATAAATCCATTCTAGAGAGAACATATTTTACTCTTCAGTGCCTTGCGCTATGAGTTAGTAATGCTTATTGTATGTTACTTAGCTAAGGTGACATTTTATACTATATTACGAATACACAATTCTTTAGGAAATATTTCCATAAAGCCAAGTTTATTCACTATAGCATCAGAATGGTGTTTCAAACATGAACTGATTTTATGTAATCATTCCATCTTCCTTAGTTACCTTTTTTACAACTTTAAAATACATTTTCTAATTATCAGAGTTATGTGAACATTTTTAGATATTTTATATAAATACACATGTATAAGAAGCATACATATATCCATAATATATGTATTTGTATATAAAATGTAAACAAAAATAGAAATGTATTCATTTTCTTTGCCATACCAAATATTAATTCCCCCTTCCTCCAAAGGGCTTGTAGCAACAAAGTTTGTTTAAAAAAAAAAA
>CABHPQ010139860.1:0-21464 GCA_902168405.1 Peromyscus aztecus | reverse complement strand
TGGGGGGGGGTGGAGTTTCTACACAGCCTGCGGAGGATTTGACCCTTCCAATCCTGCCCCCTCCCATAGGTACTTAGATGGCTCTCCCAGAAACAACTGAGGTTATATTAGGATTCTTGATAGACTAGTCTGTCATCGAGCAAGGGCATCAACACCGTAGAAATGCACTTCTACGAACTCCCACCAAGTGGGCTCGCCACGTCACTTCAAAGGCGAGGTTCACACAGACCTGAGTTAAGGATCTTTGGTGCCCATGTTTTCTGAGTTTCTCTGCTTTTGCGTGGACCTGGGCAAGATCAGAAACCCTGCTGTCACCCGGGATGGAGGGCTGCCTCAGCTGACAGCAGAGACCGGCAGGAGCCTGGAAAAGTACAATAATATTCGAAGTTGCCTTCAGTCTTATTTTTATTTGTGCTAATTTGCATGACTGGTGGATGCCAAATGAAGATATTTTTCTTTCTCCTTGGAATAGCTTCATTTTTAAAATATCGTTCTTTTCAAAGTGCCCAAATATTACTGTGGTGAATAATGAGACAGATGGAAAGTGGGAAGGGCGGGGCAAGTTCGAAATGCTTTACACCCGGCAGAATAACTTAGCTTTTCAGATTTCCTGCCTCCCTCTATTTTGCTCATCTGAGGGCACCATGCCCTCTATCCTGTGGAGATGCAACCACCGTAGAGCCCCATCAAACGCCATCGGCCTCCTACACACAGCCTATTCGAAGGGCGCGCGTGGCAGCTGCCCCTCCGCAGGCTTAGCGTGACTCATTCTTTAAGCGAGGGAAAGCTTCCAAGCTGTGGGACTTTGCAACTTGCAACTCTGCCGGAAGGATCCATCACTTTACAGGGAGGGAGAGAAACAATCCAGTGTCATCGAATCATAGACACTCAGAAACTGGAATTGCAAGGAGTTCTGTATCCCTTTCTAAGCAGGCAATGTCAGGAGGCCACTGACAGCTAAATGTTTGACAAATTTAGGTGCCCAGCTTTGTTGTTAAGAGACAAGCGTGGATCTGCCTGGTTTCCAGAATGGCAGGGGCCATATTGCAGAGTTCCACTGTTATTTCTCCAGCCCTCCTGTCTTGCTATCTCCCTCCCTCCTCTGCCCAAAGCTGCATCGCCCTCCTCGGTCCTTGTAAAATGTCAGCAGTTCTTCCAGGAAGCCTCACCCAGTTCATCTCGCCACTAAACAATTTAGAGATTAATAATGTAGCAACAGGAGAGAGATTAAAAAGCCATCTGGTGAGCAAGCCCAAGCTTAGCTTCAAATACCTGCAGCACCAGAAAGAGATGAGGACCCAAAGAGCAAGTGCCTGGGAGGCAGGGCACTCAACTCAGCTGCTAAACCTGGTGCTCACTAGCTGGGTCCGTTGGTCACTTCACCTCCTCCTGCAGTTCAGGGAGTGATAATCACCCTTCCCCCGAAGGACTTTAGAAATGAGTTTATTGTCATTGGAAACAGTCTCATGCAAATGGCGTAAGCATATTAATCCTGCAGCAGGATTGACCGTCATCCATCTTAGGGGACTGCTACCAGCTTTGGGACTACTTGAGCCAGATTGACAGTGTGCTGGGCAATCCCCTTCACATCTGGCTGTAGAGATGGGTCTAGACAAAAAGGCTCACTGTCTCTGACCCTCATTGGCTCTGGGAGTTAGAGTTCACAACATCGAAGTATGATCCTTCATTCAATCAACAAACACTTGTGCTTTATGCACTGGGTGCTCATCTTGGAGCCGACAAGCATCCTTACCCTCATGAAGTAATGTGAGAGAGAAAGCAGGTGGCATACTCGAGACTTGGGGAGTTCAGGGCTGAGCTAATCTCCCTGTGATGTGATGGTACACCTAAGGAGGCTCACCTAAGAAGATGGCGGCTGAGCAAAGACCAGAGAAAATGAGAAAGCAGACAGCGGGGACAGGTGGGGACATCACAGCAATACCTCCTCTTCTTCCTCACAGCCTTGAGCCTCAGGTGTGAGCAGGGACAACCGGAATTCACCAAAAGTCCTATGGAGCAAGAGGCAAGGCGGTAATCAGAGAGGGACACTGGGGTGTCTGCAAGAAGGGCAGAGAGGCCCCGACCACTCTTTGGAGAGGGGGCATCTATCCCTCACCAGCTCTGAGAGCCACAGGTGGTGGCTGTGAGGATAAAGAACACTGGCCACATTCGGGAGGACTCCACCTTCTCAGGCAGCACCCTGCTGGGGACCCAAGGAACCCAGTGCTGCTGCTGGCAGCTGTGAAACTCAGCCTCCTTGGAGTGTGGTTGCCGGGGCTCCAGCCTAGTCTGACCTGCAGGTGGTCCAGAGAGCATCGTTAAGGAACATGGCTCAGTGTTTGTATTCATCAGGTTTATCTTATTAAAGATAAACTGAAGACAGAGAGTAATTTCTATACCCAATTTGCCCACCACAGTTTCCTTAGGGCTGAGTAATAATAAGCACCAACAGTTGCTGAATCCACCACAAACCATTGTTCTCAGGCCTTCTAGGCACCAGCCCTTCAGGTGTCAGAGCTGCTGCTTAGTAAGGTGAGACTTTTCCTTCCAGATGGGAAGCAGAGGCACAGAGAGCTTAGACGCGTCATTTGAGGTCACTTAAATGGGAACTGGTCTTTAGCGCAGTGGTTTTCAACCTATGGGTTTTGACCCCTTTGGGGCCCAATGGTCTGTTCACAGGGGTCAAATATCTGAAATATTTACATTACCATTCATAACAGTAGCAGAATTACAGTTATGAAATAGCAAAGAAAATAATTTTACGATTAGGGGTCACCACAGCATGAGGAACTGTATTAAAGGGTCACAGCATTAAGGTGGAGAACCATCGCTCTAGAGGGGCAGCTGCAACCTGAGGCGTGTCTTCCTAAATTTCGTCTTCTGAAACCCTGACCCCCAGGACCTCAGAAGGGGACTGCAGTTGGTGGCAGAGACTTTAAAGAGGCGATTCAGTTAAAGTAAGGCCATTATGGGGATCCTGAGCCAGTGGCCAGCATCCTTACAAGAAGACTGAACACAAACAGGTGGACAGGGAAGATGTAATGACAGAAAGAAGGGGTCACCTATAAACCAAAGTTCTCCTCAGAAGGAGCCATCCTGGCTGACATTGGATCCCAGACCAATGTCCTCAGCTTCAGGACTACGAAGAAATACATTTCTGTTGTGTCTACCTCCCAAGTCTGTGGCATTTTGCCATGGCAGCCCCAGAAAATAAATTCAGATATCTAATGAGTGCTGAATGATGACCTGGGAGACTGCTTCCTTCCCTGGCCATCCACGTCCCAACCATGGCTCCTAGGGCAGTGTGAGGAGGGCTCATCTAGTTCCTGAGCATCACCACCTGCTGGATGAAATGTCTAGGGCTTTCTCAGGGTCATTCCACCAAGAGACAAGGCTTTATTAGAGATTAAAAGAAAACCAACTGGGCAGGCAAACCAGAAATAGAGGCTGCTGCCTGGCGAAAGGAGATGAAGAGGAGCAAGAAAAGGCAAGCCATTTGAGCCAAACCGTGGTGTTCAGAAGCGGGAGGCAGCCACATGGTGCAGAGGCAGCCACGTGGTGAGGCAGGAGGGTTTCAGAGAAAGAGCAGGAGAGCTCTGCATGTTAAAGAGGAATGTGCCCAAGCTCAAGCCAGTGTCAGAGAAGAAGAAGAAGAAGAAGAAGAAGAAGAAGAAGAAGAAGAAGAAGAAAGCTATACCGATCTGAGTCTGTGCTCAGAAAAGCGGGGAGACCAGGTTTCTGGGAAGAAAAGGGACATTATCTCATTAAAGGGATAATTATTCCACTTATCTCTGAATGCTTCCTAAAGAGCTCTCCCTTAGCCAGGTGATTGACCAATCCAACTAGATAGGATGTCAGGTCTTTACTCGGGCCAAAGATCCCATGGTCTTGACCAGAAGGAAAGTACTTTCCCTTAATGAGACTTTAATGCTAGTGCAACAGTGAGAATATAAAGGTGCACATTATACTGTCTGCAGAATAATCATGAAAATACAGTTAGGCCTCTGATTTCATAGGATCCATATCCACAGATTCAATCAGTCATGGGTAGAAAAAAAATTTTAATGACAATTGTGCTGTGCATGCACGGACTATTCTTTCTTGTCATCATTCCATAAACAATACAATAGAATAACTATGTATATAGCATTCACATTATATTGGGAATTATTAGTGTCCCAGAGATAGTTCAAATGTATGGAGGATATGCAATATATATGATTTTATACAACGGACTTGAGGAGCCAAGCCAGCTAAGGTCCTGGAGTCAACCCCCTTGGGAATGCTGTGGGATGACTGTGAATGTAAATTTTACTTTAATCAAGCGTGCTGTGATGAGAGTTAGAAAGGATAGGGCTATAACGCTGTGGAAGCAGATGCCAGTGGAGGTCAACCCAGCAAGAGTGGTCAGCAAAGGCCTTCAAGTCCAGTACAGGGAAGAGCTTGGCAACCCCTAAGGATCTGTCTATCTATCTATCTATCTATCTATCTATCTATCTATCTATCTATCTATCTATCTATCTATCATCTTTCTATCTATATATCTATATTTATAGATCTATCTATATATCTGTCTGTATATCTATATCTATAGATCTATCTATATATCTGTCTGTATATCTATATCTATAGATCTATCTATATCTATCTATATATAGAGATAGATATAGTAAGAACCTGTAGAATGGAGGAAGCAATACAGAAAGACAGGGAAGCGGGAAGGACAAGAGAAAAAGATGAGGAGAAGTCAGAAGGAAGAAGAAAATGAACAACAACTGCAACCTGCCACATTCCAGGCACTGTGCTAGGCATCTTCACTTTAGCAACTGGTACTCCAACTGAGTAGGTGGGAGAAGAGGCAGGGCCTTCCTTGCCCCAGGTTAGGCCCAGCTCTTCCAAGCCAATAGCTCTGTCTGTCATAGGTTGCTTGTGTCACTGTGGCCAAGGACCACCCTGCTGTGACACAGAATAGTCCAGAGCAGTTCACCGAAAGCTTGGTGTGTCCACTGAGGCCACTGCCTGTCTGCATTCCATGGCCCCAGGGGCTTCTCTCCAGGGCTTTGAATAAAGCTCAGGGCAGTCCCACATGTCACAGAAGGTCAAGAATGGGTGGAATGACATGGGAGCTGCTGGAGGGTTCAGATTCTCAGGCAGAGTCTAAGTTAGTAGCAGGAATTTACAGTCACAAACCAGGAGACTTGAAATACAAGCAGAGAGAGAGAGAGAGAGAGAGAGAGAGAGGGAGGGAGAGGGAGAGGGAGAGGGAGAGGGAGAGGGAGAGGGAGAGGGAGAGGGAGAAGAAAAGGGGAAGGGGGAGGAAGAGGAGAGAACTCTCTCTCTCTCTCTCTCTCTCTCTCACACACACACACACACACACACACACACACACACACACACACACACACACTGCTGCACACTGAGTAGGGAGAAGCATAGATCAAAAACATTTTATCCTCACACATTTATGAGCCACTTTCCAAGGCCCGTCACACTCAGGTCAGAGGAATCCATCCTGTCTCCTGGACTCCCCCTGCTGGGGTTGGCCCTCCCTCCCCTCCCTCCTTTCCAAAAGGATATGAGCAACAGCTAAAGGGCTTTTGCTAACAGTGTCTCCAAAAACATAACTCTTAGCCTCATGCTTTACCCGGCTCAAGATCCATTAAAAGACTTCTGTTTTTAAATCCAGTGCTCAGAAAAGCTTTGTCTCTCTTCCAATAAGAATACGAGATGCACAAAATTCATCAGACTTAGTACAGCAGTCACTAGGTTTCCCTTTCACCGTCTCTATGAGGAGGCTTGTCACGATTAACAGTGGTATCAGGGTTGCTTTTCTTTGTTTACTCCTCATTTTTCTATTCCTAATCACTTATGGCTCCCTTGAATTTATTTTGCTGAGCATTCTGCGGAAAGAGAGTAACAAGCAAGTCTTATCTGCCTCTGGACCAACTTCTCAAACTAAAATCCCAACTGAACCCTGCCTGGGTGGTTGTTGCAGTCTCTCAGACACTCTGACAAAACAGAGTGACATCGGCATAGCACACTTACTCCCCCACGGAGAATAACTCAAGCTTGGTCTATACAATTTACCTATCACTAGTTTAAAATTTCCCCTCAAACAACCAACATTTCCTGTTGCTACCACAGTTTTTGTGCTTAGGGACCCAGGAGCTGCTGAGCTGGGCAGCCCAGCCAGGAGTCTCTAGTGTCTCTGGTGAGGTTCCAGCTGAGATGTTGTCCAGGCTTATAGACAAGCTGAAGGTTCAGAGAGGGTCCACAGGCCAGGCCTTGCCACAAGAGCCTCTCTATAAGGCTATTGGAGTGTTTCATGAGAGGGTAGCTGGTTCCCCTCTATAAAGGTGATGAGAGAGAGAGAGAGAGAGAGAGAGAGAGAGAGAGAGAGCGAGAGAGCGAGCACAATGAGGCAGGCTATGAGGCCTTTCATGACCAAGGCTAGAGAGCCACACTGCAACATTTCTGCCATCTGTTAATTAGAGGTGAGTCTCCATGTGCTGAGGGTAATCTAAGGAGAGGGGCAGGCTCTGCCCTGCAAAGGAAGGGGAACCAAAGAACTTAAAATGTATGGAAAGCACCACTCAGAATGTAAAGTTTTCTTCCATTTTTTGAAGTCCTCAGGCAGCTGGAGCACAGCTGGGTACTCAGCATGGCTTTGCCTAGATGCAAAGCAGGAAAGAAAAAAGAGGAGGAGAAAGCATTTGCCGATTGGGAAACCAATTTCCCAATTGATGGACACACATCAAGCAAGAATCTGCAACTGCATGGTGCCTCCTCATTCCAAACACAGTGGGGGCTTAGAAGACAACACCTTAGATTCAGAAACTGCTGGGATGTTTTTCTCACAGTCCCAGGGGCTGGGAAGTTCATGGTCAAAGACGTTTGGTGCCCGAGCAGTTGGCATTTCATGGGGTCCAGTTTTTAATGAGAGGTGATTACTTGCTGCCTCTTCAAGAGAGAATTCAGATGGACAGGGCAGTTTTTGTAGCAGTGAATCTCAGCTGTGAACCTACTAAACCTAGAATCACCTGGAGATGGGCCTCTGGGCATGTTGGTGAGAGAACATCTTAAGTTACCTGAGGTGGGAATGCCACTGTGGGTGGCATGATTCCCTGGGCTAGGATCCTACACTGCATGAAAAGTGAGCAGAGCAGACACAGCCTCTGCTCCCAGACTGCAGAGGTGACCAGCTGCCTCAGGCCTCGGCTGCCAGACTTCCTCGCCACAATGGGGGCTTGTACCCTTGGACTGTGGGTAAGCCATTTCCCTCCTACATTGCTTTGGTCAGGGTATTACTTATTATTTACTTTATTTTAGATTTATTCATTTTATTTTATGTCTATGAATAGTTTGTTTACATATATTTACATCTGTGCACCACATGTGTGCCTGGTGCCTGCAGAGTTCAGAAGAGGACATTGGGTTGCTTGGAATTGGAGTTGTGGACAGTTGTGAGCTGCCATGTAGGTGCTGGGAATTGAACCCAGGTCCTCTGGAAGAGCAGCCAGTGTTCTTCACTGCTGAGCCGTCTCTCCAGCCCCTTCACAGAGTATTTTATCACAATAGGAAATAGGTACTTGAGAGTCCTAGCACCCCATCGCTTCCCAAAGGCCCCACTCCTAATGCCATTATCTTGGGTGTGAGTTTCAACATAGAAATGTTGTGAGTGTATGGGTTACTTTTGTCTTGCTGGGACAAAATGCTTGGAGGAATGATTTATTTTGCCCCACAGTTTGAAGGGAGTCTGTCATGGTGAAGGGAGGGTGGCAGCCAAGTCAGAGTCCATAGTCAGGAAGCAGAGGAAGGACAGGAAGTGGGGCTGGGCTACAGAGCCTAAAGGTGCGCGCGCGCGCGCGCGCGCACACACACACACACACACACACACACACACCCTCCCTGAGTGATCTACTTTTTCCAGCCAAGTTGTACCTCCTAAACGTTCCCCACCTTCCAAAACAGCCCTACCAGCTGGAGCCAAATGTTCAGACACATGAGCCTGTAGGGGGCATATCAACTCAAAGTATACCAGCACAGCGGGAGACGCAGGTACTCGACCTTATGTGGGGGGGACACAAGGCCCCAAGTGGAACAGGAATAAAAGAAAGGACATTCTTCAAAGAGAAGGGGAACAGTGCTCCTGGCCAACCCTGATGAGCATCTCCTCTTGAGACCGAATTGAAGATGAAAGCTGAGGTGGGGCCTAATGAGTCTGTAGATCACTCTGTTTTCTAGATCCTTCTGGTGAGACCCCAGGTGACTCACCAAGTCAAGTGAGAGAGAAGAGCTGAGTCCGTCATTGGAGAGAGGCGGGGCGCTGGCAAATGAAGTGAGAATGCCTTCCAGATGGCTGCAGACCCCCACTGTCAGGAGAGCTGGGTCCCCTGTGCAGGATGCCTCACTTCTCTTCAGCTAGAGAGCTCCCTTCCTTCTGTATGTTCCCCTGATGATTCCCTCCCCGGGCAAACAGCCTGAGTCCTGAGGGTGACTCACAAGGGAGTGGGCTTTTCTCCTCCAGAAAGCCATCTTCGGTGCTTACAAATGTGCCATAAAATATTCCAATACACACCAGCTAAGTAACCAGATCTGTGAGGTGTGTAACACTCCTGTCATGTGGGAATTAACTAGCCTTAAAAAAAAAAATGAGCGAGCCAGAAAGTATCTTATGGAATAAAGCATGCAGCTCGGAGCTTTATATTTTTTTCTTTTTAAGGAACCCAGATGCCGAAAGGAGACTATATGTGTTCATTCAGTATAATTTAAGTTCACCTTGGGCTCCCATCCCCTTGGTCACACTTAACACCACATCCACACTCTGATCTACAGAGGATGCCACTGTCCCTCTGGGGCTGAGTTCTGTGTCTTCCGAGGCACATTTTTATGATCACCTGCCAAAGGGTCCTTTTTTTTTTTCCCACCTACAGACGAAGGGCCTGGAGGAAGGGACTTAGGTGTATTCCCGAGGCAGTCACCACTGCAACGGGAGGGCTCATACTTCTTGGCTGCCACCCCTAACTGGCCCAGAGTTACTGCCTGGGGCAATTTATCCCTCATCCCTAGGTGTGGGACTTCCGGGCAGGCCGGGCAGGCCGCAAACACTCAGGAGGGAAGGGCTCAGACAGATGAGGAGGGGTGCTGCTATGATGCTAATGGATTGCCTCAACAGCAGCAGCTCATCTCTGAAGAGAACAGAGGCCATGAGGTAAGATCCAAGCAGTGAGGACTTCACAATGGGACAGGAGGCAGGGATAACAGTGTGGAAGCCATTATAGCATTCCTGTCAGAGGTGACAAGTCAGAATTCAGATTGTGGTTGTGGAGACAGAGACCAGAGACCTTACAGGAAGACCAGTGACATTGGGAGTCTTTGCAGAGCCCATGTTGATGAGCAGCAGGGATTTAGATGCCTCCTGGGTTCTGACCCAGCTACTGGGAAGAACGTGAAAGGAACAGGGGAGGAAGAAGGGGGTGGGGCTGCAACCATCACCATGGAGATTGGAAGCAGATGGGGACCACAGTTTAGGAAACAGGATGACCGTACCAATAAGGCTCGTGCAAGCAAGGGGATGTGATTTATGGAGGCCCCAAGCTGCCTGCTGCTAACAGTTCCTACAGAATGGACAGGAGCAAGCCGTGTTCACAGCAAACTTGCTCTCAGCTTGAGGTTTTATTAGGTAGGTCTGGAGGGTCGAAGAACCGGGGACAGGAAACTTGAAAACTCCAGACCATGTGTTAAAAGTTAGGGTGAGCTCCAGATGATTTTTGAAAACTGTTCCTATGTTCCAGATTCTTTGGTTAATCCACACAATGTGATTGCTCCTCCTGTCTGTGACCCAAGAAAGAAAAGTAACCTTCCTGATGTTGGTGCTACTGGATGTTTTGTGGCCCAATCCAGATTGCTTTGCAAACAGCATTGTCCAAAAGAGCGTGAAGCAGGCTTCCAGCTAAGACCAATCAGGTGGTTTCCTCAGATGGTCTGAGCACTTACAAGGCTCACTCTGGCTTGGCTCCTACTGTTAGCTTGGTGCGTGGTCCTAGGAATGTGCGTCTTAAAGCCAAAGGGGCTTTTTTCTTTCTCTTTTTAACAGTCTCCCCCAGCTCCGAGCTCTGTGGCGGTTTTATTTTAGATTTCAGCGTTCCCACCCCTCCCTCTCTTCTGTCCCCGCCTCCATCCAGTCACAGGGAAGTGACAAGAAATGTTTGAATCCATCCCAGCATACCCTGTAGGTCATTTCCTCGAGTACTGAGCTGGTTTTGTAAGCACTCCAATTACCGGGAGAGCCCCAGGTGCCCTGAGGCATATGGGCCGGCTGAGAGTCCAGTCCCTGTCCACACAGCGGGTACATGGCATGTCAGGGTGGAAGACATCCTTGCCTGTGCTCCTGCAGTGTGGGGCAGGGGAGGGGAGCGAGACCTTATCTCAACTCTGCTGACAGCCCCAGGGCTTGGCTTCCTTTTTTAAAAAGCTGCCTCTGTTCATGCACGCCTGCTTCCATCCCCAGTGAGTTTTCAAACCCTTGGCATTTGCTTTAAAGGTGAGCCTGCTTTGAAGACTGGTGGGATTCTCAATCACGTTCCTATTCACAGTCAAGGAGAGAGTGGGAACTAAAAATACCAGCATTTCGGATTTCTCTTTCTCCTCTGAAGCACCGAGGAGAACCTCACCAAGCCCTCTAAGGGAGTCAGGGAGAATGTCTGGCTCCCCTGCACCCACGCTGCTCTGCTGACACCCTGTGCCAGTGCCATCGGCCCATTCCAGAGGCCCATGGGCCTCTCAACAGGGCGCCACAAGATTCCAAGGCCATTTTTCTCAACGTGTAAAATGAAGTCTCCTGAATACATTACATATTTAACAGGCAAGACAATTTGTCTATGGGAAAAAAAAAGTCTGAGAGACACCGGGACGTTCAGATTATTAAGAGCCAAATTAGCTGACAAGTATCAGCCACTCTGTGTGCAGCCTTGACACCGAACAGTTCTCAAGTTATTAGCAGGACATTGTGACCAGAGAATGCCTCGTGGTGCACTCAGGCCTGTGCTCATTAGTCATTGGCTCCTTCTGCCTGTGCCCGGGCTGCGCTGATGATGCAGGCAGGTGGATACCGTGGGGGGCGGGGCGCGGGTATCTTACTTACAAAGCCATCAGGAGCATTGATGCTGGCTGACCATTGATAACTTTGGGGTGAGTCAGTCTTTTCTAAATGAAGAAATGTTCCTTTAAAAGGGGAAAAGGGGGAGGGGGGGAAAGTCCTCTGAAATCTGTCAGCTTTCTTTTTTTTTTTTTTTTTTTTCTTCTTAAAACCAGATCTGTCTTTTGGAATCAGATTTAAATTAAGACTAGATGACTCACTCTGCCAATGCCTCATTAAAACCGAGATACCTTAAGAAGGCCAGAAGTATAGACGTTGAGGCTCCATTCAAACTGTTCTCCCATGCTGGGGGCTTTCCTCTGTCAGGACAAAGGCAGCTGGCAAAGGCCTGTCTTCCTTGCCCATTAGGGTGAGGTAGTGACCTCGGCAACGTGGGCCACCATTCTGATGGACAAGCTGGTTAGCCATCCACGGCCAAGGTAATAGCCATTCGGTAGGAACGTATCTCAACTAATCATTAAAGTTAATGAACAGGAAGTTGGATTAACTTATTAGCCACCAGTCAGTGGAGGAACTGCTAAAAGGGTACTTCAGGACCAGCCAGTCGGTCCTTTGCCATCTTATTTCAGCTCAAAGACAAAGTAAGAAAAATATTTACCAAGGAAAACTGAACAAAAAGAAAAATTGCTAAAGATCATAGGCACCATGGTAACACTCCGTTCCGAGTGCCTCATGCCTCCAGAAGACAAGCGGTAATGATGACAATTTCTGGAAAATTGTATTAGATAATGCTTGCCACTGAGGCTTAAGCGACTCAGCCATTGTTCCCTTGCGTTAAACTTATTTATTCCTTTCATTTGAAATCCCAGGGAGATAAACTCATCCAGATGAAAACAAGTGGCTTTTTGGATAAATTGCCTAAGAGTTTTGCCGGTGCAGCAGACAGGACACCTGGTGAATAGAAGTGATGATCTTAGTGAGCGTCACCTGCCCTTCCTAGCTCCCTGTGCCCACCTGGGCCTATCTCAAAGTTCCTCCTGATGGCCTAGTATCTATCGGCATTGGGTAGATGCATCCAAACCCAAAGAGGCCATGGTGGAAAGATGGTGGTCTGAGGATGTGACCAGTGGAGATTTGATGTCCAGTTGCTGGTCTTGGCTATGCTGGGCTTAACCTGCACTGTCTTAGGAGATAAAGGTGGTAAGCCCTGAGCATGAAGCCAGGACCTCATAAATCATAGTATCGTTGTAAATGGGCTGTTTAAGTGACAGGGAGCAAGGGGGCTGCTTCCATGCTAATCTCTTACTGTATACTCATTTATGAAGCTCTTCTTGTGTTCCAGGACCCTGGATCACTTTGACATAATGACCCCTTTGGAGACCACATATTTCAATGATGACCATCTCCAAAGGGGTCCTTGTAATAATATGATTTGAGAGGTCCTGGCTTTATGCCGGAAACTTGTAGATAACTCAAGTCTGACTCCATCAAAGCTGTTCTCAGGTTGCTGCAAGTTGTGATTCTCAAACTCTTTGGTGCTGGAACACTTTCACTGTCTTATGAATGTGCTGATGAGTCTGTATTAGTGTTCCACTTTTGCTGAAGCAAATAACTGTAAATGCAGTAATACGTCATAGTGCAAGACAGCCCTGACTGTCTCAGTGGCCAGAAATACAAAATGGGTCCCATTGGGCTCAAGTCAAGGTGCCAGCAAGGGTTGCTCTAACAGGAGTCTGGTTGCATGCTTCATTCAGCTTTTAGAGGCCACCTGCCCCGCCTGACTTGTGATCCCTTCCCCATATCACCGTGGCCTCTGTCCCTAGCCTTGCATCTACTGACTCTGTTTCATTTGCTTCCCTCTGTCCCTTTGTAAGGAACAAGATCCCATCTGATGCATCCAGGGTTATTGCCCCCTCCAAGAGTCCTTAGCTCAACCATTTCTATGCAGTTTCTAGAGGTTCAGATATGGACAGTTTTAGAGAGCCAGTCTCTGCTTCCGGACCTGCAGGGATATATCAGGAGCTGCCTTACACTTCTGCTGCTGCAGAACCATCCTGCAAAGCCTGCACTGCCACAAAGGGCTGTGTGCTCTGAAACCGTGAGCGCACATCAATCCTTCCTCCCTTAAGGACCGTTGTGTCTGTCGGTAAGTGCTCACAGTAGTAAGGGAAGTAACTGATAGAGCTACAGTGTATATAAGAGAGAAATCATAACCAGGAACTCTTAATGGTTATAGTAAATTATATTGGTCTGCTTTGAATAATAGCCTTCCCCCACATGGGAATTTATAATACCATCAGTCTAGGCATTTGGAAAATATTGGCTCATGAAATTAGGCAGACCGATCCTATATCCACACATTCCATGAGATAATAAAATACGCTAATTAATGTTATCACAAGCTTATCAGCAAAGCCTTACATATTGAGAAATAGCCAGTAAATTTTCAAAAATTCTAATAGCTGCTTGATTTCACAAAAGATGTCTTTAGCACCAAATCCTGCTAGTTGCTTTCGTCGAAGGTATTGATTTGCCTATCACTATGAAAAAAATGACTTCCAAATATTTATCTCAAATAAAGATGATTCTGGGGCAGGGAATAGCTAGTTCAGTTTGTCACTCAAACAATCACACAAATGCTATTTCCCAAGGCAACCACCATAATTTGGCCTATACTACCAGGGCTTTATCATGCATCTCATTTTTTCATACAATATTAAAAATAATTAGTATAGTGGCTGATACTTGTTTGGGCTTCATCAAAAACATTCATACATGGAAGTGATTTGGTTTTCCAGTGTTTCTGTGTTCGGTTGACTGTGAGCTCCTAGCAATGAAGAACAGGATGATCCCAGGAGGACTGGCTACCCATACTGTGGCTGGTAAGGCAGTCCTACCCATCAGTGCCTTTCAACCATCATAGAAAGTATCAGTGTGGTGAAAACCCTTTGAAACTCATGTTTTCCCTGGGAACTTAAAATCTTCCCATATAAAAGACTAAATATTTGTCTTAGGGTTTCTATTGCAGTGAAGAGACACTATGACCATGGCAACACTTACAAAGAAAATATTTTATTGGGGTAGCTCGCTTGCAGTTTCCTAGGTTCAGTCCATTATCATCATGATGGGGAACATGGCAGCCTGCAGGCAGACATGGTGCTGGAGGAGTAGCTGAGAGTCCTACAACTTGGAGGCAACAGGAAGTCGACTGAGACACTAGGCCATATCTTGAGCACAGGAAACCTCAAAGTCTGTCCCCACAGTGACATACTTCCTCTAACAAGGCCACACCCACTTCACCAAAGCCACACTTCCTGATAGTGCCACTCCTTATCATAGGGACCGAGTACATTCAAACTACCACAATATTTTTCTGAATAACTTCATAATTTTGCACGTGAAGTGATGGATAACGTATGTGAAAGTGATTGGGAATGGGTCAAATACAAGCCTTGGTTAACAATGCCTCCATTTTATATAATCTCAGCATCTGTAAATGTAACTTGCATACACTTTTCCATCATTAGTCAGCTATATTTTCTAAGGATCTGGGGCCATTAGATTTTTTTAATAAGACTCCAAATTATTCAATAGCAATGATGGGATTTTCATTTATTTGATTTTTTTAAAGTTCTGATGACTAACCTGCAAAAATAGTATCTTTCTTTCTCTCCAAATCCTCCATATTATTTTACATCAATATTTATATCTAGTCAAGCAGACAAGCCCTTGAAGAAACTTAAGAATTAGAAGGTCATTTGACTACTGTGTTCCAATGACACTGACAGTTCCTGTTGACATTTGTTGGGTCTGTACACCATTAGGCCAGTTCTTATTCTCTGTGCAATGGCAACTCCAGCTAGAGGATTTAGAGCTTGAGATAACTGGAGGCAGAATATGTACACAGTCTTCCCACGGCTAAGTCTTAAATAGGACTAATCTACACAATGCAATCCATCTCACAGACATTCCCAGAATCACCCTGCGTCTCCTGCCAGCGGGCTTCGCTAACTCTGATTGCTAAGGAGGAGAAAAAAATAGAACATTAGATAGAGAAGACCAGTATGATTTCTAAAAATAAGCACTAATTAGATATGCTTTTAAGAAAGACAAAGGCTTAGATCCTTGTTTTTCTTCTCAACATTAATTTATTGTTATTGCATATTGTTAATAAACCCTTTTCACTGGTGTTAATGAGTTGACAATTTATAAAACTCCTTCAGATAGGTTATCTCACTAAATCGAGTTGGAAAACTCATTTCAGAAATTAAAAAAAAAGAAAAAAATCCAAGAAAACTGGGATGTCAGAAAAGCTAAGTGACTCATCCAATTACCCTCTATTAGCTTTCTATTGCTGTGTAACAAATTGCCACAGACACAGGGGCTTAAGCAACACATATTTATTACATCCCATGTGCACAGGTCGGGAGTCCAGGCACATGTTGCCTAAGCCCTCCACTCTGAAATCAAGGGCCTGGTAAGAGCTGCGGTCTCGGGTCAGGCTTGGAGTTCTTCTCCACACTCACGTAGTTGCTGCAATGTTCAGTTCCTTGCCGTTGTCCCTCAGAGACTGAACTGCCAGGCTTCCAGCTGTTGATAACTGGGGTCAGCCTCAGCTCCCAGATGCTCTCCTTGGGTCCTAGTCTCTTGACCACAGGGCAGCGTACTTCTAAGGCAGCAGGGAACCCTCTCTCCAGCTGGCAGATGATGGTGTCTTTTTCTGTACTGCAGTTGACTACCCTAGCATCTATCAGTTAGATTTCCATTGCAGTAAAGAAAAAGGTTGATTTTGGCCCGGAGTCGCAGAAGCTTCAGCCCACAATCACCTGACCCTCATCTCCTTGGGCCTGTGGCCAGACAGAGTACCATGGTGAAAACATACTGTCAGTCAAGGTCACTCCCATCATGGTGGCTGGAAAGCAGAAGAGAGAAGAAAGGGATGGGCCTGGATCCCATATCCCGTTGGGCCAATGATCTCAATATCCCCCTTCAAGAGCACATGCTCAGTGCCCTCACTTCCTTCCACTAGGCCACACCTCCTAAGGTTTCTGTTACCTCCCAACAGTGTTACAGTTGGCAACCAAGTCTTTTACATATGGGTCTTTGTGGGCATCGCAGAGCCAAGCCCATAACTTAGCAGCTTTGCCATTTAACTCAAATTAATTCTAGAAGCCACTGTTCATCACGTCAGCATGTCCCAAACACTCTCAAAAGGAAGGCACATGGTGTTCGTGCCAAGGGGTGAGAATCTTAGGGTCATTCTAGAACAATGCCCTCCACAGATGGCGACTTGTGACTGTTGTAACTGTCATATTTCAGACTCAGATGAGTCAACAGCTTTCCTTACACACTTGAGTGATGGGCCATCAAAGGCCTGAGCACCAATGTGTCACTCCAAGTCATATCCATCTCCCTTCAGCATCACTAAATACCCTTTACCCATGGAAGGCACAGTTGAGGTGTATTCAGAAGGACATGGGTTAAGTTGGCCCCATCTAAAGTGGTCACTGGAGTCAGGAACTAGCACCGCCGGTGAGAACGTTCCCTGGGTGGCCAACGTTCACTGTGTTCACCAGTATGGTAGGCCTGCTGGCTTGTGGCTGCCAGCTCCCTTTGTGGAACCACTGTCTTTACTTCTTCTCACAGGCTCCCCACTAACCCTGATCAGGACAAAGCCCCAATTTCTACTGTTTAACATTTGCTTCCATGGCCAATAACTCTTGGTCATCTCATGACATGGCCCTATTACCTGGGATGTCCTGTGGAGGTCACCAGTAGCTGCATTTACTGATTTCACAGCTTCTCTTATACTGTGGGTTGACCATATGGCTCAGCACTCTCTGATGGAGACGACCTGATCAGGCCTTCTTGTCCATTCCGAGAAGTTCCTCACACTTGTTCCTCTGTGCTTTTTCCTCTTGATCTGGCTAGTTGTTGATGAGGAGAGGACATTCAGGGTGGTGAAGAAAGTACAGATGGAGGGAACGTCGAGGGCAATCTGTTCCTTCAACCCTGAGTCCTTTCCTGAACAGTCACCTGAGAAAGACTTAGTGATCTACAATGTGGTGTCTGGAAATTGGCTATTTTGGTCTACTTGGAGCATCTAATTTCATTGCCACATTCGCTTCTGCTTCCTGGCTGAGTGGAGTGCTTACCACAAAGTACAAAGCTGGTCAGAGGCTGAAGAAGTGAAGAAGTGCCTGGGAATCTACCACCATGGAATCGTTTTCTTCTTGTGACCTTGTAGTGTCTCATCATAGCAAAAACACTGAGCACTCTGAAGCCTTGGGTATCAGCACCAGATAGTCTGGGTCTTGGTCATGGATACCCTTGATATGACAATGAACATCTTGTTCAGTTTAAGCACTAGAAAGCCATTTTCTTGTTTAGTGGCTGGCCGAAGGACATGAGCAAATTGGTCCTGGTGCATTGCCAGCCAAGGGCCCTGGTTTGAACACAGAATCTTTTAATTTATAACAATGTGGTAGTAGATTAATAATATCAATAGTGAAATGATTGCTCTAACATTGTGACTAACGAAAGACCAGACAGACAGACAGACAGACAGACACACACACACACACACACACACACACAGATGCTGGCACTACTGTTCTCATTCTTGTGACAGATAAGAAACCAACTTCACCAATAAAAGGACATATGCAGAACCCCAAGTGATAAAGGAAGCTTCGAATCCAGGTACTCTTTCCCTCTCTCGGCAGACATCTCATCTACTGATGTCCCCACTTCAGGGTTTCCCTACCACTGAGCCAGCTGCCTTCTCCATCATGAGGAGTAACAGAGTCACTGATAGACCATATGGCACCTTTCTGTGAGTTAGAAGAAGGTATTCCTTCATCAAAACATTGTGATGCTCTCTGCCAAAAAATCTCTGGCAGATAAACAAACATACACATCTTCCACATCTTTAATCCCCCCCCCCCCTCGGCACTCCTTAGGTGGTCCAATGTTCCATCTCACAGTTCTGTGAAGCAACCCCTAGAGAAGAAAAACAAATTGTCTTGTAGGGTCCTATTCAAATGTTAATATGATTGGTCAGTGCTGTTGGGTCTTGAGCCCAGAAAGCTCGCTCTTTTATAGGAGTTTAACAGTTCTGTGTCCCTATTGTAATCAAAGATAGCTTCCAGATGACTCAGAAAGAGGAGTGGGCTACTGTTTCTCTGGCTTCCCATTCCTTGCTAGTCACTCCATACTCCTCAGGGTATGACAAACCAGGGAGATGACAAACCTCTGGCAGGTATGTGGGGAACCCACCAGACCTGTCGGCACAAGTGAGTGCAGCCAGACCATCCCACAATGGTCTCTCTTGATCCAGAGATCACACTGTTGCTGTTTCTGTACTGAAAACTGCAAAGGGATGCCGAGGGAAATAGGCTCACTGAAGCATCCTTGAAATGTCTCACGGGTATTTGTTCTCCAAGATAGTGTCTGAGGGGGAGTGTGAGAAGAGCACATGTGGAAAGCTAATATGGCATCCAGAGAGCTTGGAAAATCTGGGAGGTGTGACTCCCTGCTGCTGCTGCTGCTGCTGCTGCTGCTGCTGCTGCTGCTGCTGCTTCTGCTGCTCCTGCTGCTGCTCCTGCTGTTGCTCCTGCTGCTGCTGCTGCGTCAGTAATGAGCAGGGCTTCTGATTTTTATTCCTGGCATATGGAATTTTTCTGCTTTTGAAAGGAATGGCTCTCAAACAAAAGGAATTACTAAAGTTAATGCTAAAGTCACTTGGAAGAAGGCCTTCAGTCTCCGAACCCTGGAAGATCACCAGTCATCAAAGGTTACTTCATCTCCAAGAACCTCTTTTTCTTCGTCTGCAATGGGGAAGGCAGTAGGGGCAACCACAGGATTGTAGTAAAAACCAAATCGGGGGAAAAAGACACAGAGCATTTGTCTAGGGGTCTGGCATCTAATACCCACATAATAATAATATAATATTAATATTATGTCTAACTTTTCCCAGAGTAACATGACAGTACTCCCTAGTCTTGGACCATGTAGCAGTTTTTCCAACAGTCAGCATTCAGACCTTGAAAGAAATGCTGCAGGAATGCAAAACCTCGATGAAGAATTAATTCTGCAAGTGGCATCAATTTGTGTGCACAATCATGCTGCCAGCCTCACCTATGCCCTCCAGTCCTCCTGGTGTGGATAGTGGCAGCAATTTTAGCAAAGTCCGGTCTCCTGAGCCTAAGAGATAAGAAGGCGTAAGCAGTCCAATGAGAAGAGGCATTCAGCTGAGTACTCGTATTATTCAGTTGCGTGTTTCTCTTTGGGTCCTGGTCCAGCTGCTCCTAGTGCTTGCTCCTGCACCTCTGCTATCAAACCTAGATCTAGACATGGGCCATATAGAATAGGACCATGGAGTCTGGCTACAGCCAGGGATAGATGAGCCTGGATGTGTTCTTGCTTGCATCCCCTTTATGACTTCTCTACTAGAAAACCTCAGCAAAACCAGACAACACACACTGAAACAGTTTTGAATTGATTTTTAATTCCATTATGGTACAAGTGTAGTTACATGAGGCTACTTGTTTAGATAGAACATTTTTCCTCTGGTTTTTTTTTTCTTTCTTTTGGTTTTTTGAGACAGGGTTTCTCTGTGTAACAGCCATGGCCATCCTGGAACTCTCTTTGCAGACCAGGCTGGCCTTGAACTCACAGAGATCCACCTACTTCTGCCTCCCAAGTGCTGGGAATAAAGGTGTGCACCACCACTGCCCAGTTTAGATAGAACATTTTTTGTTTTGGATTTTGATTTGTGCTGGGATAGAACCTGGCACCCCACATATACAAAGCACACTGTCTACCAGTGAGCAGCACCCCTGTCCAATAGAAAGCTTTCAAAGCCAGGGAGACAGGATGAAATGGTGAGTGAAGACAGCTGAATAACAATGAGATCTGAAAGATCCAGAGCTTTTCCAGTCTGACTGTGCAGATTGTGTGATGCAGACCCAAACAGCTATGCACAGTGGTCCCCAAAGGGGCTGACATCCCCCCTCCTTTACAGCTGTGCTGTCCCCAGTCACCTTTCATCCCTCCAAGGACTCTGACCAGAGCTGGAAGTCTAGCTTGAAGCCACACAGGACTAAACATCTCAGAGGGACTCCTGAAGCTGAGGATCACTGTGATTATCAGGCAGCACCGAGGGAAATGACAATAATTCTGTCCCTTTGAATTCCCTTTCCCTACTTGCAACTTGTCACCTTGGGGATTATGTGCTGGGGAAGGTGGAGGGTCATGGAATGTGTCTTGGTAAAATACAGGTCTGTCCCCAGCACAGCTCATCCTCCTGATAGGAGGGCCATGGTGACACTCTATTTTTTCCCTAAATAGTAATCCAGTGCCCAGACTCACGACCTTTTTATTATATTACCTAATTAAGTTTTGTGTATGCACACAGCACAATGCGCAAGGGAGGTCAGAGGACAGCTTGCAGGAATTGTTTCTCTCCTTCCCACTGTGTGGGTCCCCAGGATCGAATTCAAACTGTTAGGCCTGGTGGCAAGTGCCCTTATCCATTGAGCCAATCCTTGGCCCTCAGATTCTCAAACTGTGGGTCTTGACCCCACACAGGGGATTATGCAACTCAAAGTAGGTGTTGTGAGAAATTTGACACAGTAGAGGACTTTTGAACACACAGGGACGAAAAATTAATTGACAATAAACCTGGCCTGAATCTGGGATGTTTCTGGCAGAAGCTTGCTCCTGCTCCATCACATGACTTCACTGCCACCTTAGTTCTCAACACACTACACGCACATCTTACCCTGAAGGTGTCACGAAAACACAAACTGTCACCTGAAACCCATTGGCTCAGATTCATGACTTCTGAATGACATGAGCTGCAGTGTTTTACTTTACGTACCAAATTTCTGCTCTTCCAGGATTACAATGGATTAATTACAGAAGACAAAGGCTTTCCCTTTCTCTGACCGCCATTCCTTAGCACGTAAGCATCGAATCAGCGTAACTTTGGGTTGCAATTGGGTTCAAATGTTTGATTTTCAAAATTGCTGTTTGAGTTGCTGCCTCATGTTTAATTTTTTTTAGTTATTGAATACATTTGGGCTTGGGAAGAATTTCTAACAGTTTCTGAAAGGCCCTAAACATGTATCTACTGTTTTGCACTATGTATTCATGCAAAGCACTGTTCTCTGCGTTTTTTACCGTAACACCAAAATATGATCAACTCCAAAAAGTGTTGAAGATTCTCTTCATTCCACAATGACAATATTCAGCCACGATTAATTCTTTTGTAAGCATAAACACATGTCTTTATCTCTGGAGTATGCAAATTTGCTTTAATCTTTAATAAACTCTAAGTTATGTGGATACTGAATTATTGTGG
>CABHPQ010139858.1:0-14433 GCA_902168405.1 Peromyscus aztecus | reverse complement strand
TTTCAGAGGTTCAGTCCCTTATCATCATGGTGGGACATGGTGCTATGCAGGAAGACATGGAGATGGAAAAGGAGCTGAGAGTTCTACATCTTGATCCACAGGCAACAGGAAGTAAACTACGCCCACACTGGGCATAGCTTGAGCATATGAGACCTCAAAGCCCACCCCACAGTGACACACTTCCTACAGCAAGGCCACACCTCCTAATAGTGCCACTCCCTCTGGGCCAAGTATTCAAGCACTTGAGTCTATGGGGGCCATACCTATTCTAATCACACCTATTCATCTATTCATGGGAACCTAGATTGATACCTTAACTATTATGAATAGTGCCACAAAAAATATTTGCATGCAGATAGCTCTTTTGTATGCCAATTTGCTAAATGTATGTAACTGTGCATTGAAAGGCAGGATAACTGGATTATGTAGCAGATCCATTTTCAGTTTCTTGAACAATGACCCTACTGTTCTCTGCAATGACTATACTACTGTGCATTCCTTGTGTGTGGGAGTTCTTAATTCTCCATATAGTTGTCAGTATTTGTTATCATTTATCTTTTTTATATAAGCTGTTCTAACCAAGAAGAAATACTGTCTTGTAGTTTTGATTTGCATTCCTCTGTTTGTTAAATCTATTGAATGATTTCCATATGCTTGGATGTTTATATTCTTTCTTTGGAAACAATCTCTTTCAATTATTTTCTCATTTAATTACTTCTTATTCTTATGTTAAAGGGTTTCTGGGTTCCTTATTTACTCTGGATTCAAACAATGTCAGATGAATAGCAGACAGATGGTTTCTTCCTTTAGGTACATTGGTCTTCATTCTGGGTTTCTTTTGCTATGCAAAAGCCTTTAGGATGGTGCCTTAGTTACCTTCAGCTGTCAACTTGACACAAACCTAGTCACCTGGGCAATGGAAACCTCAACTGGAGAACTTCCCAGATCAGATAGGTCTGTAACCATGTTGAGAGACACTTTCTTAATTGCTCATTGATGTAGAAAAGCCCAAGGTGGGCAGTTCCATCCCTGGGCAAGTGGGCCTGGATGCTGAAAATCATAACTGAGCAAGCCAGAGGGAAGAAGCCAGTAAGCAGTTTCTGCTTCAAGCTTGTGCCTTTATTTCCTGTTTTGGCTTCTTTTGATGATGGACTATAACGTGTAAATATAAACCTCTTTCCTCCTCAAGTTGCTTTTGGTCATGGTGTTTGTCACAGCAACAGAAAGCAAACTCAGCCAGTTGTAATCCTACTTGCGATCTTTTTGCTCTTGTTTTCTGTGGAGGTTCTTTGTGGGGAAAGTTATCTAGAAAACTGTTGCCTGTGTCAATGTCTTAAGTGTTGCCTCTCTAGTCTCTTATGGAAGTCTTAGATTCTTGATTTTTGTGACTGTTTCCTAAAGATTGGACATAAAATAATCATTGTCATCTTCAGTCAGAACACCTGTGGTCATGCTCACAAGACCCTCTCAAGATTGGGCCTACTAATATTCTCACATGAAAAGGCAAGCAGGCTCACAAGACAGACGAAGTCACCCCTCCTTTCCCAAGGATTATATAAGCAGTTAACAATTGCTAGGAGGGAGAGAGTCTTTGGTGTTGTTTTAGTCACTGTTCTATTTCTGTGAAGAGACACCATGACCAAGGCAACTCTTATAAAAGAAAACATTTAATTGGAGACTTGCTTGCACTTTCAGAGGTTCAGTCCATTATCATCACAGCAGGGAGCACAGCAGCATGAAGGCAGGCACTGGAGCAATAGCTGCCTCCTTTGAGCTTTTGAAACCTCAGAGCTCACCTTCAATTACACACTTCTTCCAACAAGGCCACATCTCCTAATCCTTTTAATCCTATCGAAGAGTTCAGTTCCTCTCCCTGGTGACTAAGCATTCAAATATATAAGCCAATGGGGCCATTCTTATTCAAACCACCAAAGGTGTGGTCCATTCTTCTGTAAGTAACTCTTTATCTGTGTTGGGTAGATTCATTTCTTTGGTCTATCATTGCCTTACTCTCCAGTGAACAGGAAATACTATTCTTAAATCACTCAATAGACTCATATTTAGTGCTTTGGTTCATCTTGAGTTTTTACTTTTCCCTTTCAGGTATCTTGGACTTTGGGCATCTTGATGATATGTTAAGGATCCTTTTCTGGTCATGTTTACACACAGTCATATAAGACTCCTGTGAAGGGCTGGAGAGATGGCTCAGAGGTTAAGAGCACCGACTGCTCTTCCAAAGGTCCTGAGTTCAATTCCCAGCAACCACATGCTGGGCAGTGGTGGCGCACATCTTTAATCCCAGTACTCGGGAGGCAGAGGCAGGCGAATCTCTGTGAGTTCGAGGCCAGCCTGGTCTCCCAAGCAAGTTCTAGGAAAGGCGCAAAGCTACACAGAGAAACCCTGTCTCGAAAAACCAAAAAAAAAAAAAAAAGACTCCTGTGCAAGGATGTCCATATATTTCCCAAGATTGAAGAAACTTTCTATAATTATTTCATTAAGTAGATTGTCTATGCCGTTGAACTTTCACTTCCTAGTATTCCAAATGGAGGTCTTCTCCTTTGGTTCTTAGTTACTTTTCTTGTTTCTTTGCCTATCTCATAATATATCATATATGGAGACACTATAAAAAAGAAACAGAGTTAAGCGAGTATCGACTCCTTCAAAGGAGAGTATTCCATTCCCTTCAATCCACTGATGTGGAAATGCATGTCAATCTATCATCTAATCTTTAATTGAGGTGGATTTAGGAGATACTGTAGCTTTAGTCTAATAAATTCGCCACTTACATCAAGAGCCTAACAACTGTCTCCAGATTTCTCTGTAATCTACAAGCCAGCTTCCAGCTTTCCACAGTGTAGGAGACCTTTCCTCTCTTTTCCTTACTGCATAGGTATATGCCTCTGAGACACTATGCTGTTCCTTTTGCTCTCCAGTCCCATAAATACTTTTTTGTGCCTTGTGAAAAGTGATCTCCCATGTTAGCCTGCTACTAGCCTTCAGCAGAGAGATACTGAATGTTTAGTGAAGGCCCCCTGGCACACAGAGAAGGTCTCCCCAGGTCTCCCACTGCATCTCAGTTCTTGTCACATGAACCCTGCACCTGGTGAAGGTTCTGTAGGAGAGGAATTGCTCAGGAACTTTAATCCTCCTGCCCATGAGAAGACAGTAACAACTGGGTCTTGTTTCTTACACTTTCTGGGACGGGTATGGATCGTCTTTTCCATGCCTTGTGTAAGGACAGAAGTCATAGCTGCTCTCTACCCTAGATGTTTAGGTTTCTCTTAGAAATGAGTCCCTAGCTTATCTGGTTCTGTCTCGTATCAGGAAATGAGGAAAAGCCTTATAATTTTCTATATTCTAGAAGCAAAATATTACATAATAAAATTGAAAGCCAGCGTCCTTGTTCCCTAAATGTGAATCTATAAACACATTTGTTTCTCTCTGCACATGATGATGCAACTGATTTGAAAATAATTAATCTCACTATGCATTATTTCTATAAGTTGAATTATTTCTCAATGCTATGTTCAGTATATATTCCCTCAACAGTATTCATAGCTCCCTCATTTTTTTGAATATTTGCATCATCTTCTAACAAATGGATAAACTATCTTTATTTTTTTTTTAACTAATGGACATTCAGATACGTATATACTACAAGTAGCATAGGCATGAAAAGTTCACTAAGGTATTCATTCAGATTTAGGGATGTCTCTGATGTTTAATTCTTTAAAAGGAAAATACTGGGTTTGAAATTTATCCTTTAAAAGCTAGCATTAAGTACAACCTAATATCTCATATTGCTCTAAGTAACAGAGAAGAAATTTAAACAAAATGTATCCAATATCAAGGTCTGCCTTTAACCATTATACTATTCTACCATGTATGTAGTGTGCGTGTGTGTGTGTATGTGTGTGTGTGTGTGTGTGTGTACACATAAGGCCAGAAATGAACTGAAACTTAACAAAGCTATTGTTTTGATTTGTCAGATAAATGAAAATAAGAGTCCAAGTTGAGGTCCAACTACCTAGTCCTTTCACCTGTCTTACTCTCATGTTTCCTCTGGACCATCCTTTAGCATCACTTACAGAATATTGGAAAGAATTCTGCACTGGCAGATAAGGGATTAAAGAGATCTCTGAGCTAAAATGAAAAACCCAGCTCAGAGTTTCATGTATTGTAATTTGGCTCAATTCCTAATGGATTTAGATTATGTGAAGTCCACAGGGATTCTCTGTAGATAACCAATCAATATAAGTACAAAGGAAGATTGAGATTAATTTTCAGCTAGATAACATGCTTGAGAAAGCAAAACACAATTTTTCAAAGTTCAAAAAGACCCTAGGCCTATTTGATCTGGTGTCGTGATTAATTCATTTCATGCAGAAAACACCCATTCACTCACAAATATTCATCAAACATTTCCCTTCCAAACCATTGTGTTCACTATCACAATACCTACACAAACACATGGTGACTGGAAAAAATAAGTGAACTCTTGCATTTGGAAGTTTATAAAAATGTGAAAGACTAACAAAAACAAAGATGTGTGCTATCACCTTCTGGTGCACAAAGAACTAGTAGGAAATAATTTAAATCACATTGGTAAGATGAATTTTCTAGTAGAAATTTCATATTCTCTTTCAACAGGTATTAGGTGAATAAGTATTATATTGTAGATATAGCTAGGTCCTGGGAACATGAGGGGGAATTAGGACATTCCTGACCTCAAACAGTACATAACTGAGTGGGGAAGAAGACATAAAAAATGATTATAACCACACACTTTATTTATATAATAGTAGCATAAGCAAAAGGTGAAAAGAAATCCTAGAGATTTGTTTCATCTTCATGCCAATGCATACAGCTGGTTGAGAAGCTGCTTATGTAACCTCTGGGATGCAAGAGAGTCACAGGCCAGTGTTCTATTTACCAAAGAGGATACAAGGTACAGAGAAAGGGTGGCTTGACCAAAAATATGTTAGGACAGGCTGAGACTAAGAATGTCCTTGATACCCCAGGCTAGTGCCTTGTCACATACAACTGAGACCTTTTTAGATGTATCCAAAGACTTGTTCCCTTCTCTGACCCAGGTCTTTTCTTGGAAACAGTTGTAGCAAATGGCAGTTCTACCCCTGAGAGTCATTGGCTGGGATAAACATTTGTGAGTATGCCCAGGGACTTGCCAGAGGCCACAGAAAATACCAACTATTTGAAATAAACATTTTTATTGAAGAATATGACAGGGAGTACTCTTATGTGAATGTTTTGCCATTAGAAACAAGTCAGAACTGCCTTGTTTACTGAAACTCCCCTTCCTGCCTTAACATAATTCAAGTATACAGCTGCTGTTTTTCTGGAAAAGGAAAAAAAAAATGATGTTCTGTTAAGGGACCTGTTATTACTAGGCTGGTGAGAACCACCATCTTTTCCAGGAATTAGTTTAACTCCCTTATTATACATCAAATAATGAAAGTAAGAAAACCAATATTCAACCACGATTGTCTAAATCCTCCTTCGGCTTTGTTCACCAAGTTACTGAAATATAGAAGAAAAAAATTTAAATTTCTACAAACTAGATGAGATTCTTAAACATGTCCATTTACTTCACATCAAAGATTCCACATGCTGGAAGTTATCTAAGAACGTGTACTCAAATAGGAGAAAAGATGGATTGCATTAAACATTCTGTTTTTAGGTGAGTTTCAAAAATCATGCTAACACTGTAAATACCAAGCAGTGGAGGAATGCTAGTAAATTGGGTCAATTTTTAGAATATGATTAAGCCCATTAATAAAATACTAATTAAAGAGCTGAGTGGCTGCATGAAGAATGGTTCAGTGTTGTATGCATGTTCTCACTTCTGGTGTCATTGCTTAGAGATAAAGTGAGAAGCTGACAAGAAAATGTGACTACATGACAGGAAAGTCACCTAGAAGTGAAAAGACAACAGACATCCTTTTAAGAACTGAATAAGCACTTCAAAAATAAAAAAAAAAATTTAAAAGACATCCCAAGGGGCTGGAAAGATGGCTCGGTGGTTGAAGACTACTCTTGCAGATGACCTAACCTCTATTCCCAGCACCCATATCAGGTATTTACAACTACCTGGAACTCCAGCTAAAAGGGATCTGATGCCCTCTTTTGGCCTCCATGGACACTGCACTCACTTGCACAAACACACACCTAATTAAAATACAAAACACACATACATAATTGAATCTTCAAAAAAAAAATCGAGGGACTCGGGCATGAAGGCAGGGTCCCATAATCTCTAAAGCAAAAGCAAGAGGATCGGGAGTTCAAGGTCAACTTCAGCTAAATATGTGAGCCAACCTGATATATGTAAGACCTTATCCACTTTCAAAGAAAAACATTCCAGGAAATCAGTAACAGAGAGAGAGAGAGAGAGAGAGAGAGAGAGAGAGAGAGAGAGAGAGAGAGAGAAGTCAGCCTCTAAGTACCTGAAGTAAGTTGCTGAAGTGAGTTGTAGTGATAGCATGCCTATCGCACTCACTGCTAGTATTCTACTTACAGATTTTACTTATGAATACCTACTAGAGTACAGAGACCAATATTTGGTACCTCAAACATTTGAGGAATCTTAAATTGTCTAGATAAACCCAGAAATTTCAAATGACAACCGATCCAGTGAACAACTAGAATAGGAAAAGAACCTTCCCATCCATAAAGGTCACTGGAAGCTTGTGTGGCACATCCTAAGGAATGGCACAGAGAGCCCTCCCCTAAGAGTGTAGCTAGTCTGGCTTTATTTATCTTTGAAGCTCAACTCATATTCCCTCATTTTGACTCAAGAATATTTTTACGTATTTTAAATGCATTTTAATTATTACATAAAAAAGCATAGAAATTGCACATATATTCATGGAGTACCATATAATGTTTTGATACCTACATGTGCTGTATAATGTTTAAATCAAGTGCAACTTATCTCCTTAAAATAGTTCTTTCCGTTGGTCCTAGTCCACTCTGCGTGTGCCACTGCAGCTTTTCAGCTGAGTTACACTAGATGTTCAAGGAACAGGCAATGTCATAGCTAAACTGTTCTAAACTGCCCATTACACTTCTATTGATAAAAGCTAGCAGAACCTTTATTTCAAAACCTGAAACTCATATTAAGAAACAAAAAAACCTTGGCTGTCTCACTAAAAGCCAAAGATCATCTGAAATAAAATATTGGGTTAAAGTTTTCCATTTACGGTCAAGAGCCATCAAACTATAGCCCATTGCCAATATTAACCAGTAAACCTTTGTCTTAATGACTTATAAGCTAGAATATATGTATATATATATATTCTATATATATACACATATATATTTTTTTTTATATATATAAGGATTAAATATATAATAAATATAGATACATTCATATATATATATATATATATGGATTAAAAAGGAAAAAGACCTTCTGTGGCCAAAAGTTTATGTAATAAATGCAAAATCCAAAATATTTAGTATATAGCCCTTTGTAGAAAAAGGATTGTTATCCTTGATGGAACAATTACAAAAATTATCCAGGAGTCTGGATGTCTTCATAAGGGGAAAGCTGGATAGTGTTGGGTCCATGTAGAAATGAAAGCAGAGGCAGAATGGCAGCTTCCACAAGTCAAGGAGTTCCAAAGATTGCCGCCAGGCTGCCAGAAGCCCAGAACAGGCACAAAACAGCCCCTCTTCACTCCTGTTACTAACACCTTCATCTCAAACTTCTCACCTCTAAGGTGACAGTAAGTTTTTACTCCTTACGTCACTTGATTTTTGGTACTTTGTAATGGTGGCCCTAGCAAACTAACACACGTTCCCTTAAAGACCCTGAATGAAGGTGAGGGATCTGCTGAGACTATCTTAGTTAGATTGACGTGGGAAGGGAGAGAAGGATCCAGGCATGCTGAGTGCTTAGAGCAGAATGAGGGAACAGGCTTTTATTCTGTGTAGAGAATTCTAAATCTATAGAAATCAAAACCCCACTTAAGATAATACTGGCTGTGAGGTAACTGAAACATTTACTGCATTGTCCTAGCATTTGATACCCCTGCTTTCTCTGGAAATTTCCAATGCATCTTTTTTTTCCATTGGGACAAGCTGGCCTTGCACTCCACATGTAGCCACAGATGACTTGAACTGTTGATGCTCCTGCCCTTAATTCTCTGGGATTACAGGAGTGAGTCTCCACACCCACATTACCTAAGGCTTTGTGAGCATTAGGCTAGTGCTCTGCCAGCTGAGCCCCATCCCTGCTCCCAAAGCTTTGTTGTTGTTGTTTTTTTAAACTGCCATTCTGAGCCATTTTTTCTTGCTTCTGGTCTCATTCTCCAGAGTGTCTCCTCCCCATCCTGTTCTGACTTAAGGTGAGCTGGGGGCAGCAAATCTTCATGTTTTCTCCTTTTTCTGTATAGATTGCTTTTGAGATTCAAGAGTTTCTGGTTGGAAATCCTCTGATACAGCCCTGTGCTTCCCATTCCCCAAGGGACTCACTTTGCCATTGGCTATAGTTAACTCTTTAGAGTAGACATTGCCTTCCTTCTTCACTCGGGCTCCTTCTTTGCTTGTGTAACAGTGTTACTTATTTTATTTTGCTTAAACTACAGCTATTTTAATTTCAAATACTCAGTAGTGACCCTCACAGTTGGAATATACAGAGGAAAAGAATGTTTAAAGAGCTACCTGTAATGGAAGCTTTTAATCCCAGCACTCAGCACTAGGCCGGCAAAGGCAGGGGAATATTTATGTATTAGAGACTAGCCTGGTGAGTTCCTGCCCAGCCAGGGCTACACACTGAGACTCCATCAGAAAGAAAGGAGAGGAAAAGGATAGGAAGGAAAAGGAAGAGTGAGGGAAGGGGAAGGAATGGGGAAGGAAAAAGGACTGGTTCAAATGGGCATTTTCCCCACCGTTTTAGAAAATACGCCAGGTTTTCTTAGTGCTTCATCTGGTGGGTTGTTGAGGACTTGACCTCCACCTATGCATCATCATCATCATCATCGTCATCATCATCATTGTCATTGTGGAAAATGTTCTACTATTTATATTTTTTTTTACTTTATTTTTCTTCTTGAAATCTGAACCTATTTCAGTAGCTTTGGCTGTATATTCCTTTCTTTCAGATTCTACACAGTCAAATCCCTCTGGCTACCCAGGAGACTTATAATGCAGTAGATCTACATAGACCACATTGCCACATTTTGAAAAGTCCTTTCATTCCAGCTGTGTTTGACATTTGGGGAAAATAATTTCTGTGATAAAATTAGAAACAGTATTGAGTAAGACCTTAATAGCTATAGCCTAAGCATTTTACAGTCACTATACCTTATTAAGAATGTGAATAAATTTTTACTTTAATATTTAAGAATCAGACAATGATTAAATAGAGTTCCTTAGGTCTTTGGAGGGATAAATAATTACCAAAACTAGAATATTTCTGCCCCATAATTTTAGGTCACCAGGGCCATGCCCATGGTACAGGATCCCTTATTATCTCTCAGATAATTTAGCATGTATACTCCAGGTTTGTTCTTACAAGGACTATGATGAAATCACCATGTCCAGCCATGTTGCAATGACAAAATTACAGATTTGTTGGAAGGACTGGAAAGCCCAATCTTCCTTCCAAAGTATTCTTTACTTCTCTGATATCTTCACTGTATATTTGAAAATTCTCCTGTTCCTACCTCAAAACATAGCCTGTTCTGATCCTCATCTCTACATTTAAAAAATATATATTTTTGGGTGGCAGTGGTGCCCGCCTTTAATCCCAGCACTCAGGAGGCAGAGCCAAACTGATCTTTGTGAGTTCGAGGCCAGCCTGGTCTGCAGAGCAAGATCTAGGACAGGCACCAAAAACTACACGTAGAAACCCTGTCTCAAAAAACATATATATATATATGAGTGTGTGTGTGTGTTTTATATATATAAAGTCATATAAGTACAAGGCACATAATTCCAATGACAAGATCAAAAACTATTTAGAGGGAGGATTATATCTTCCTACTTTCCTCTCCTTTTCAAAATAGTATGTTTACCAAAAATAACTGTTTTGCCAGCAAAGTACTGCCTTGTAAACATACAGGCAAACTTGATTTGGGGAACGGAATAGGGAAGCTGTGTGCATACTCTGTCCCTTCGTTTTTGTGGGATTCTGTGTCACTCTTTTTTTCTCTTGGGATTTCCATTTTGGTGTCAGAGAACGGCTCATTCTTTTGTCACAGCTGTATGTATTGTTTTCTATTGTGATTCTAATTTGTTGTTAGATTTTCTATTTTACTAGGTTGAACTGTGCATCTCTGTAAATTTGTTCCCCATTTGTGTTTTTCTTTTCCTTGAAAATGGAGCTAATTTCACTTGCATTCTGTTGAACTCCTCCATGAGGAAAGGAAAACACCCCTACCCTGAGAGAAAGCAGGCCAGTGTTCTGTTGTCATGACTATGTGCAAAAGCACAGTTAATTCCAGGAGGCAGGGTAGCACATTGGTAAAGAATACAGATTGCTCCAGTCCAAATCTAGACGCCTCTACCTCCAGCAAACTGACCTGGACACCTTATTCAAATGGTCCCTCTCTCCCCAGTTTTCCTCAATTATGAAATGGAAATGACAGTAACTCCCATGCAAAGAGGGCAGAGAGTCTGTTAAATGGCCTTTTTACTCAAATGCCTAGCACATAGTAAGAGTTCCATCAGGGCTAAGATGGTTGTCCCCATCTTCCCTAGAGAATAGAATTCATCCTTGGGCAATATTCTAAAACACCCAATCAGCTTGTATTTCTGCCTCCTAAATCTTCCCACTGGTCAGGGAGATAAGTGTGTTTATCTGTCTGTATTTCTTTATTAAAGACCAAATTCAGGCCTGGGCACACTCCAGAACTCTGCCTAGTAGCTCTTCTTCATATCCAGTCCTGACTGGCTACTGACTTTGATCCATGTCGGAGGACAAAGGCAGTTGTCCTTTGTGCCAGAGGAATGTAAATTGAGTCTCAGTTAGCTTCACACCAATCACCCCTCTCCACCATGGTGGTAAATTGTATCCTTCACCTTTCCCAGGTCTCAAGGTGCCCTGACATATGTTACCCATTGTTTCTGGCTATGTTTGTAAGAGAGTTCCCAGAAGAGATAAGCATTTGAGGAAGTGAGCTGAGTAAAGTAGGTGGCTATCCCCAGTATGAATGGCTCCATTTTAATCTGTTAGAGGCTGGGTAGAAAAGAGCTAAAAAAAAAAAAAAAAAAAAAAAACTACTTCTCTCACACTCACTCTTAAACCATCCATTCTTAGGGATCTCAGGCTTTGTGCTATGGACTCTGGCTCTCCCAGATCTGCAACTTGCAGAGTATGGGAATTGTCAGCTTCCACGGTCCGGTGAGCTTGAGCGGTCCCTCACCACATATACTCCTTGTGTGGCTTCTGTTCTCTGGAGAGCTCCCATACCTTCCCCATATCAAACTTATGGCTGTCTGCTCACACACACAGTTGTCATCCACAGACAGGAAAGTGGAATCTTCTGCAATGTCCCAGGCTGCCATAAGCACTGTGCAAATGTTTTTAAGTGCCTCATATTTCTCTGTGCCTGCTGCCTTGGCAAACTGCAAGACGGGTTTCTGGCTCCAGAGTTCGTGGGTTAGTCCCAGGTGGCCCTCCTGGGCAGGTGCAGTTCAATTAGTGTGAGCACCCAGAAATGTCCACTTCAGTGTGCCAAACCACAAATCAGCAGTATTGCAAGCAGTGTTGGTTCAACGTCTAAACTGAGCAGACAACTTAAAACCCTGGTCTAAATAGTTTCCTTAAGATACATTTAATTTAGATTTAACAAGACAATTAAATTTAACAAGATCACATTAAGTGCCAGAGATTGTTTAATATGGATATGTTGAACTGCCATGTAGGAGGCACACACCAGTATTAATTATGGCTACACTATTTTAATCACCCATATTTAAATTTCAATATTTCCTATCAAATTTTTACATTCAATATGTAGACTCTAAATTTGATGTGCAACAATATATAGACTTTAAACCCCTTCTTAATCCAAAGGAGAGTATAATATGTTTATATGCAGATATATACAGTATGCTAAACACTATTCTAAGCATCTGTCAAGTAACACAGATAACCTCACATAACACTATGACCTTTATTTTATATACAAGGAGATTAAATTTGAAGCCCAAAGGCTTTAGCATTGATCATATTCTCCTAGATGATTACAGACTTGCACATGTCTAGCTTTCAAACTTGGGATCAGGATAAGCATGAATTAGAATCCTGGCCTACAAGCTATATAACTGTGGGTCCCTGAGTCTGCTTCCTTCTTTGGAAAATGCCATACTAATGCATGCACATGTGTATAGAGCGCCTTTGTTAGGAATTGGCACTTAGTAAGAACTGCAGTTTGTTCACTGAAAGAATATTTATAGAGCATCACTGGAGGAGACACAGGGAACCAAATAATAAACAAAAATAGTGCAACACAGTAGGACCTACCTCATGCTCTGTCACAGAATGATTATAGAACTGATACTGGCCAGTTACTGACAAGGACAGGTACAAGCTACCATGGGACTATAAAAATAGGACTAAAGCCAAAAATTTTAAATGGATCTTTAGGGTCATTAAGACATGAACCCTCACCCATTCTAGAAGTAATTTGGCCAAATAGATACACGCATCTCTATGCATAGGTACGTGTATAAAATAGTTTAGTGGTTTGGTTTGGTTTTGGTCTTGTTTTGTTATGATTTTTAGCCTTTGAACTCAGGAAGCCACCAGAAGATGGTAGACCAGATCAAGGTCTGGTATCAGAAGTTTGATCTCTGGCTCCCTGGTGAATTCCAAAATGATAGAATTGAGAAGACCTTGGTGTTGGCTGCCTCTAGCACAGTAAGCATTAAATTAAATTAAAATATACAGAGGTATTCAATCTGTGTGAAAAAATGAATAAAATATAAACTGTTTTCATAGCACTTCACATTATCTAGAGCTATTTTTCCCTAATTGTTAAAATGAAATTCTATGGTTGGATCAACGGGTTTCAATTATTCTACCACCTACAATCAGTGGGAACTTAAAGAAGGCATCATTTTGTATTTTTCAATTTACCCACTGGGGAAAAAATGAGTTATGGTGAAGATTATATCATATTATACATCCTTAATATAGTTCTTGGCACAGGGTGATCCTCATGGCAATATTCACTGGGGTAATAGTGGATGGTAGGCAGTAGCCCAACCTGGCTAGTGGTAGCCTCCTCCTCCCACACACAAAGGTTCAGAAGGCTAAGGTTACATAGTAGCTAGTGAAGCTCAGGCCTGCTGGTTACAAGCCCGCCATGCCAGATGCACCAACAGATGCTCTTAGAGTAGGAGAGTGCCACTGCGAAGGCACTAAGGAAAAGGCTATTCATGGAGCAGGTGCAGGCGAGTAGGGTCAGCTGGACGTAACTCCTTCTGAGCAGACAACTGAATGCTATATATCGGTCCCTGGTTGTTCCCCTCCTGTGCTTTCCTGGGCTGGGATTGCAAGAGATGCAGAATTGAGAAACTGATTCTCTCCCCCTTGATGACAGCAAGAGAAAAATGGGAAGCTAGAGGAAAGCAATGTCATCACTCTGACTAAGGAATTCTACATCCTGCTGCAGTGCTGGGTAGTTTGACCCCAAGCTACCCCTCAAGGATGCACTCAGAATTCAGGATGCTGCAATCTTGTAGAACCCCCTCCCCTCCCCAAGATGCTGGAGACTTTCAGCAAGTTGCTTTCAGCCAGGAAATTGAAAAGGACTCGAGGGCAGTTTGCAATGGGCACTAGGTTTCTCGTGTGAACATAGCAGGTTCCTTGACTTTGTGTTGGACTTGTCAAGACAGCAGTTCCCCAGTCTCAATACTCTGAAGTGTTTTCTCTGTGGGGATAATGTTCTGTGCACTTATCAAAAGATGTTTAAAAATAGCTGGTTTTGTCCCATTTGTTTATCAGTAGACCTGCCCCACTGGTGACAGTAAAATGTGCCCCTAGATGTTGCTACATGTCCTCTAGGGTACAAAGTTGTGAACAATTACAAACTATTGGTAGGTAGACTTTGAAAACAAGCTATAGGCTAAACATGTTCCTGACTTTTTAGAGACATAATCAACAGTTTATAACCTGGTAGTTCCTAAGAGATAAGTCCCATGCCTCTAGGCTGACTATTTTTGTTTGCTCTTCACAAATTTGGAGATCTGGTGATGCATTTAGCTGGTGTGGAAGGAGGTATCCATGAGGTGTTCACCTCTGCACACTGGGCTGTCTATGATACATCTGTACTTTTACAAATAGTTTCCTAGCACCTATTGTAAAGTGGTATGAATTGTGTCCAGGGAGATGAGTAAAGAGAAAGGTGTTAGAGATAGCCCCTTCCACAGATGTGGGTAGAGCACTTATCAAATGAAGTG
>CABHPQ010139857.1:0-28948 GCA_902168405.1 Peromyscus aztecus | reverse complement strand
ACACACACACACACACACACACACACACACACACACACACACACACAGACCTGAGAATATAGGCATACACCACCATGTATGTGTTATGCAGGGTTAGAGATCAAACCCAGGGGCCTCATGCATGCTAGACAAGCACTCTATCAGCTGAGCTACTTCCTTAGCCCGGGATTTTCATTAATAAAGATAATTAACATCTGTGTGCGGATATAACCCTTGAACATCACTGAGCAAGTTCAGTATTTCCTTTTAGCTGTATTTTTCAAGTATAGTGTCATTTCTTTGTATCAGCACAGCATGAAGTACTTGATGCACTGATTGTGTCTTCTGCTGTGTGATAAACCACATGCCCAGATAGCCAAGCATGGTCCCTGCTCGTTGTAATTTATTGGTGACTAGTATTGGTCCTCTTATTTGACCACTTTATATTCAGCTTATTTGTGTGAACTGGCATTGCTGAAAGGTTCCTGTCCATAATGAGTTCCTTTACCTGCCATTCCCCCTTGGCATCAGTTACAATATAAGAACGGAAGTAATAAAGATGAAACACATTTAACTTCTAGCTTAAGTAAATAAGAAGTCTTTTCCAGGTTATTCCCTTTCCTCAGTATCTGAAATCCAGCTTCATTGTCATAGTGGTTCATGGTGCTAAGTTGGGATGCCAAACTATGTTCAGGAACTCTGGTGTCTTAACAAACAACCTTCTGGCACAATCCTCCATAGCCTACTCCAGAGCCAAGCTGCTAGCAAGAGCTGTGAATATCATTTGAACTTCTCTGCAGAAGTTTGTTTGGTTCATAGGGCTGAAACATGTTCCCAAACCAAGCATTTAAGAATGGAAGTGTATATGCCCAGACCTACCCTAAGTTTATGTCCTACTTTTTATGATGAATTATTAATGAGAGAAACAAAACAGCACATTTACAATCAAGCCAAAACTAAGTTCTCTTAAAAAGCCTGTCCTTAATTTGTCAGATGCCTAGCACAAGATGAGTACTAGTGTACTGTTTTCCATCACCCCCCTAAGCCACGGCAAAGGAGACCTTTGAGATGACACATACTCATTATCGGGAGCTGTTATGGTCGGTGGTAGATTCCCTAGTTAACCATCCAGTAGAAGATGGTCAGATGTCGAGGGTAGAACTTGAAGCTTCTCCCTGCTCTGCAGAGCGGGCCTCTTTCTATCCTTGCAGAGCTGGTCAGGGAGCTGTCCACCTGAGCAGTGCTGGACTTCTAGCAGCAACCTTGCTCTGAGGTACTGGACACTTCATACGGCTGGAGCCTTTTAAAGGGGTTTTTAATAAAAAGCAATGCTAGTGAAAGGCCAAGTATGGTGGCACTTACCTTTAATCCCAACATTCAGGAGACAGAGACAAGTGAACTCTGTGAATTCTAGGGAAGCCAGAGCTACATAGTGAGACCATGTCTTGAAAATGAGGTAGAGTCAGGGAGTGGGCTTCATAATGACAATTTTAATCAAATATATCATGTATTTTGACCACATTCACCATTTTCTCCTCCTGTCCTCCTCCCTTCTAGTTTTCCTCCTCTTCCCAAATAGACCCCTTCTACGTTCATAGTGTGTGTGTATTATATGAGATCCACATATGAAAAATACATGGTATTTGTGTGAGTCTGGCTTATTTCACTAAGCGTGTGATCCCCAGTTCCATCCATTTCCCTGCCAATGAGATCTTCTCATTCTCCATGACTGAATAAAATTCCATGGTGTGTATACACCACATTTTCTGTGGATGTTCCTCTGTTATGGACACTAGCCAGATTCTATGTCTTTACTACTGAGGATAACACCTTAGTAAACATGACCAGGCATTGCTATAGCCTACTAACTTAGATCTTACTTTTTAAGGAGTTGGTTGTTTCTAGTAACTTCAGGGGTACAGGGATACACAGGTGCCTCATCTTTCCTCTCTGCTCCCTCAAAAAGCCATCTGTACCACAGGTATTTGACAATGACTTATAGAATGAAAAAGACATCCATAGGTTTTAGGTACATCTCTAGCTGCCATAATACTTTACAAGTCAAAAAAGATTGAAAGAGAAAATTGTCTAAATGCTAGTGTTTTATAAAGATGCAAAGTATTTTCCAACTAATGCAGCAATAGAAATATAACTGATATTTAGATGTGGAAACTTAAGTTGCCTGAAAGATAATTAGTATTATTGCTGGAGTGTAACTCTCATGCCTTTAGGCATATAGTAAATGTTGTTTGTTCTTTTTCCCATTAAAAATGAATTATTGTTGATGAATATTTAGTATCTCAATTGGGCCTATATGCTAAGAAGTAAAATAATTACCAATTTCAAATACTATATTTTTCCAAAATGATGATCATGGTTAATTCTTAGTTAACTTTTTTATGAGTGCTAAGGGAAAATCGCTCAGCTATCATTGAGTCTACTCTTTTTATATTGCCAGAACTTAAATTATATATTTTCATCCATCAAAACCATTTGCCAAAGTGACGTTTCACTCTCTTATGAAAACCCTGACTCTGTTGTGTAGTTCCTCACAGCAGTCCATCAGAGCACAGTGAAGAAAGCCCCAAGTAACAACAACAAAATAATTTCCCTTCATAACCATGAGATAAGCCAAAGTTCTTGAGGTGTATATGGTTGTCAGCAAACCATGGTCTACCTTTTGGTAAGTGCCTTAGCTGTAGTGTATAGATCCCTTTTCATCTCTCTATCACAACATCATAAACCTCTTCTCATGAAAGCTGCACAACAAAAGTTCTCTTTGTGCCATAGAAAGAGAGCGTGTCAGTTCAGACTTGGTGATTTGGGGACTGTCCACCTTCACATGAAGAGTGCAGACTGGGCTGTGCTTGAAACCAGCACTCCTATTGACTGTTAGAAAAGCTCAGAGAGAAGGACAGATGAGACTGCCTGCCCTGTGGACATCGCACTGCTGCCAGTGTGCCTCCTCAGGAGACACTATGGTCAGTGCTGGAACTAGACAGCCTGAGACAAAGCTTTAGTATCTGCTGTGAGATCATCTGTTTAGACCACTAAGAGAGTTAAATGAGATAACATATGCATATCACCTTACATGGAGTCCTTCCCCCAGGCTGCCAGCTGATGAACCCAGTCGGTTATGTAAAGGACTATGGTTAGATGAATAGACACTCCATGGATATGAAATTTAAGGTGGTGCCAGAAACTTAATCAGGGTAGATTATTTTCATCACAGTATTTTTAAAACTCAAATCAATGGGGGGTGGGGGTGGGAATCGGTTACCAAAACTCAGAATTTTAAATAAAAGCAAGATTCTTGATTTTTTTCCCTTTCTCCTCAGGTTCTAATGTGACTCAGTATGAGTATAGCCCTGTGTAGTACTCTCTGTGTAACTCCAGAACTGAATAAATAAGAATTAGCTTAGTGTTCTTAATTTCCAATTTGTTTAACTAGCATAGACTTATTTACATACTCAAACACTCAATATCATTTTCAGTTTGATGTATATACCTCCACCTGTGTTCAGAAAGCATGGATAAATAAGGAACATTTAGATCACCAATTCAATTTTAAATTTTTTGTGCATTTATTATTTGTGTGTTTATGTCTGTGGGTACATGTATGCCATCGTGCAAGTGTAGAAACCATAGAACAGTTTTAGGGAGTCTGTTTTCTTCTCCTACCATGTGTGTCCCAGGTATCAAAATCATGTCATCAGGCTTGGCAGAAGGCATCTTTACCTACGGAACATCTCACTGGTCTACTACTACAACTGTAAATGTGTGTCTGTATGTGTGTGTACATACACACATATAAAGACCATTTTCACTTAAGAAAATTGTTAGAAATATATCCTTCAATTTCTTCTCTATAACTGAAAAGCAATTTTTAATTTATTTTGAGATGATTATAGATTTAGAGAAAACTTACAAGGTTAATATAAAGAATTTCTGTGCATATACCTTTCACCTAGCTGCCCCAAATGTTAAAATTTTTTCTATGTTTGCTTTGTCATGCTTGTTCTTGGGTCTCTTTGTGAATGTCTATGAAGCATGCACACAGAGACATAGCTGTGTACAGATTTTTTTGTGTACATTTGCACTTGGCTATTTAAGGGGAATTCCAGATATTATGTGTCATTACCATAATACTTCATTGTGTTTCCTAAAAACAAAGAAAAGGTAAATAAATAAATAAAATATGTGATCCTTTGGAAATTGTAAATGAGGCATAACTTTTCCTCTCTACCTGTTAAGTCTATTCGCTAGGGTCTGTAAGCTAAATGAACAAAGGTTAGCAGAAGAAAGGTGTACATTTTTTATTAATGTTAATATTTTTACATGCATAGAAGCTTTGCAAAAAGAAAGTAGTGAAAAACCTAAAGGAGAAGTGATTAGATGAGGTGGTACCACTTCAGCAAAGGGCAATATAATGTGCACTAGACAAAAGAAAGGGGGTTGGGGGTTATAGGACAGTACCTGGACAGGCAGTAAGGAAGCGAGAACCAGAGGAGGGAGCAAATGGAAGATAAGGTCCTTTGTAGAAAAGACCTGATGCAAACACTTCTGAGTATAGAGACTTCCTTGCTGAGCTGAGTATTCTTATCTTCCTGGGAAGGAGAGTCGCTTTCTCATTGGAAAAACGTATGACCTACTTTCAGGCAGGTGGTGGAAGGCAGAGAGCCTTCCTGAATTTGCTTTTCTTGGTTTCTTTCCCTGTGCCAAAGTGCCATGTTTTAGAGAGGCACACACTGATTGTGTTCAAAATGAGGTGTCTACATATACAGAAATGTCTATAGTCAAGTATGTGTTAAAAATATAAATGTTATATAATGTATATGAGAGGCTTATGTATCTAGAACATCTCAGGGCATCTATTATGCTAATGTGAGTTGTAAATTTCCAAAAAAGGAGTTTTAGTGTCCAGCTTTTCCAAACTTAATGAATATTAAACCCCCACTTAAAGGAACATTGCAAAAAGCCTATTTCAGAATTCACTATGGGGACTCTACAAAAGAAAGGCATACCTTTAGCTGGTTCTGGGTTTTTGAGTATCTAGGGAACCATTCAAAACTGAGAACATTTGTAAGCATCTGGCTCGAAGATGTAGTAGTAATTTTCTTTAAGGAGACAAATTTGAAACACCCCACAACTTTCGATCATCTCAAACTCCTAAGACCTGACCAAAACACTATAGTTCTCTACCAACTAAAACCAAACAAAAGCAAGCAGTCACTTCAATACAGTTCCACAGAGTATTTCCTTTTGAACAAGATTGAGTCCTGATATCAGTCCCTCAGAATTACTAAGCCTGTTAACTGAGGCAATTTTGTTTCCTTTTGTCTGCAAAATAACTGCCGTTTAGGTTTTGATGGGGCTAATGTTGAGATGTACCCTAGGAGTAAATGACCTCAAGTTAGAATTGCAAGGAGATTGTCAGATCCTGTCATTGCCTTGCTGGAGTCAGTAGTGAGCAGCAGTGGACTGCACACCGTGTCAGCTAAGAGATCTGGGCGAGGCTGTACTTGAAGTATGCAAGCCCAAAACAAAGGTTCCTGCCTCAGACAGTGTTCCAGATTCTGTGACAGCAGCTCAAGGATGGACTTTTTTTTAATCTCATTGTGTGTGTGTGTGTGTGTGTGTGTGTGTGTGTGTGTGTGTGCGTGCGCGCGCGCGCGCGCACATATACCGTACCACATCTGTGAAAGTCATGAAATAACCTCAACTGTCATTCTTTGCCTTTCACCTTGTTTGGAACAAGGTCTCTTGGGGTTTTTTGTTGTTGTTGTTGTTGTTGTTGTTGTTGTTGTTGTTGTTGTTTGGTTTGGTTTGTTTTGTTTTCTGCTCTATACCAGGCTAGCTGGCCTGCAGGTGCCCAGGACTCCCCTGTATCTGCCTTCCATCTCTCTGTAGGAGCACTGGGATTATAGATGTGTTTGCATCTGGCTTTATGTGGATTGTGGGGATTCAAACTTGGGTCCTCATGCTTGAGTGTCAAGCACTTTGCCCACTGAGCCATCTCTCCAGCCCAGGATAATCATTTTTTTTTAATTTACTTCTTTTTATTTCACATGCATTAGTGTTTTGCCTGCATGTATGTCTGTATGAGGGTGTTGGATCCCCTAGAACTGGAGTTACAGACAGCTGTGATCTGCCATGTGGGTGCTGGAAATTGAACCCAAGCCCTCTGGAAGAGCAGCCAGTGCTCTTAACCGCTGAGCCATCTCTCCAGCCCCGATCATTTCTAAATTATGTTCTACCAGGCATACCTCCCCATCTTACCCCACCCCACCTTGTGACAATTGTTTGGTTCATCAGGATGGCTTATAATGATAGCCATTCACATGTGCTTCTCTGTGTCTCCTTTTAAAAAAATGTTTTACATTTGTTTATTGACTGGAGATTTAGTTACCTCATTGCTTTATAGATTTCCCACCCATCGGTCATCTTTGAATATTATTAGTTTATATATAATAATGAGGGACTTTGTTTCAGGAATTATACTAAAAACATATATTATACCCACTCGATTTTATCTTCTTGATACATACTAATCTGCCATTCTGATAAAAATGTTTTAAAATAGCACACTGGGTCTTTATTAATTTCGTTCCTCAGAGAGATATTTTAGGAAAAGAGGAATATTTTTCTGTCTTTGAATTTGCTTGCTTTAAAATAACTCCTGGGAGAACAATAGGATATGTGTGACATGAAGGCAGAAAGGGGTCTTCTGAGGGGAAGAAGGAACCTGCAAAGGAGCTAGGGGAGGGCAATGGCAGATGGACAGGAACAAAGTATAATTCTGTATATGTATATATATGGTCTGAAAATACCACTGTGAAACCCACTTCCTCCTGGGCTAATCAAAAAATTAATTTTAAAAAACCCTTTCTAGGGCTGGAGAGATGGCTCAGAGGTTAAAAGCACTAGCTGCTCTTCCAGAGGTCCTGAGTTCAATTCCCAGTAGTCAATTGATAGCTCCCAACCATCTGCAATGAGATCTGGTGCCTTCTTCTGGCCTGCAGAACACTGTATACATAATAAATAAATAAATCTTTTTTAAAAAAATTCTTTCTAAATAGCTCTTAGAAGGGGCCAAATTGGATATAACTCCACATTGGGTGGAGTATGTAAGTATCAATGATAAATTATATGTGTTTTACAGTTTGCTCAAAGTTCACCCTGGTTCTTTTTTTTTTTTTTTTTGGTTTTTTCGAGACAGGGTTTCTCTGTGTAGCTCCTGCTGTCCTGGTCCTGGCTTTGTAGACCAGGCTGGCCTCAAACTCACAGTGATCCGCCTGCCTCTGCCTCCCGAGTGCTGGGATTAAAGGCGTGCGCCACCAGCGCCCGGCAGGGAGTTGGGTTTTTTTTTGTTTGTTTGTTTTGTTTTTTTCCAGAGCTGAGGACCTAACCCAGGGCCTTGTGCTTGCTAAGCAAACGCTCTACCACTGAGCTAAATCCCCAGCCCCTCACCCTGGTTCTTAAACATGCCCTCTTAACCACTACTACTTCTTTAACAGATATAACCTGTCAAATTAACTAGCTGGGCATTTGAACATAGAAATGGAGAAAGGCCCTCTAAAATTATCCCTAAATATGGATGGCCTAGGAAGCTAAATTTTGAAGAATTCTAGTTGTGGGAACCAAGAGAATACCCACTTCAGAGAGCACTAGAAAGGTCTGAGGTAGTGATTTCTACTAACCATAAGACAGAAAGGCCCAGTGCCCATGACAGCTAGAATAAAAATGAAAACAAAACACATGAGGCAAGCTGGCCTCTTCTGAAACTAAAGCAAAGGTTCATAATTGACCTGTACTGAGTGCCAGATGCTGCTTTGAAATGCCTGACTACTGATGAAGTGTGAACCAAAGAAAAACGCAGAATCCAGATGCTGCTGGGAAACCCCTGGCTAAAGGTAGAGACTGTGTTTATATCTCCTCTCCACAGCCCCGAAACAGCAGGGTAGTTCTAACCCGTATATAAAGCCACAGGGACAAGCAGAGCCATAGTGCACATGACAGCAGACAAGTGATAGGAACAGCCTTTGGAAGTGAACACGTGGTCACTGCCCCAAGAAGGTGGAGAAATTCCTGTCTGCAGACAACAAAAGCTGCCAGTTCCTCTCCCAGAGCTTTGGGAAGGACCAGGTGCCTTCTCTACTGAAGAAAGAGACTAGTGAAAAGCTGAATAAAGAAAGGACTACCAGGGCTCCTTTCAGACACCAAAGAGCTGGTGACTCCCTCAATCTCATTCTCACAAATGACACCAAGTTTACTGCCTAAAGACGGTGACTCAGATAAGTCCTGGGCTTGGGGACACCAGACTCAAGAGAAAGACACAACACTGAATCCAAGGATATTAAATGAAAGAGTAGATAGGGAAGAGTGAGATGCGCGCCCTCCCTATCTCTCCCTCACTCAGGGAAACCTAGTAGCAAAGAGAAAAGTGCTTTGCCATATTTTCATTCCAGAGTCCCTCACAAATGGGAAGTCCACCATCCATAAAACTCATGAACAGAGCTTCCAATTGGTCTGTCTTCGACATAGATAGCCAAGATCCCCAAACACCCAAGGAATGCTTCTGGTACAAAACACTGAGTCCCAAGCAAATGAAAGAAGGGTTTATAAGTAACAGATGCAGTACAGGAATGGTGAAAAATAACACTGAAAGTCATGCTGAAGAAAAGTGAGATGCTGTGTGTGAAATAGGAACAATGTGCCTGTAATGGAATCTTCTACAAGCAAGGATGAGCGCCTTCTTTCTGAGTGACTGCAGCATCCTTGGAATTGTCATGGCAGTGAGACACAGCCATGAACAAAGACAAAGATCTCTTGTCTGATCTAGCCTGGCTTCTAGCAGGGAAGAGCCTGAGCAGTGCTCCAGCAAGCCAGTGGTATAGTGTATTGGTAAGTGATGAGAGAAGAGAAGAAATTGAACATGGGAAGAGGGGAGTCAAGAGTACCAGGAGAGGAGAGTGGGGACAAGTTGAACTCTTCAACAGGATAGTGACGGCTGAGCAAATACGCAGAGTATAAGTGTCACCCATGTGGTATCTGGGAGATCATACCAAGCAGGGAATAGCCAGCATGAAGGGCCTGAAGTGTGGGTCCCTGGATAGTTCAGGGTCCAGCAGGGAAATTAGTATGCCTGGGACAAGCCAGGGAGAAGGAGGGCAGTATGAGATAGGGACAGGCAGGGAGCAGTACCAGGGAGGCCATTGAAGGACTGTGACTTTTGTCATAAGGAACATGGAGAGACACATCATGAGGCAGAGATGTGATGCGATCTGACAAATTTTAAAGGATCACTGGCTGCTGTGTGGAGATTTGGCACCTAAATAGGTAGGATATGCACGGTACTGCCCTGATGCCCTGCTCCTCTGGGATACCCCTGCTTCCCTGCTGACCCTTTCCTGTGGCTCTGTTCTTCACATTCTTCCTTCTGCTTACCCAGGGCATGTCCTCTAGTATCTGGCTAGTCCCACTTGGATCTTTATATGCACTTCCCTTCTGATGAGCCAGCCTGACTCCATCTGAAAATCAGTAGTCATTTTTGTTACAAGTTCAAAATAAGTTCGTTTCTGGGTACTGTAAAACTTGTGTTTAACCATGCCTGGACCCATTTTCTGGAATTTAACATGTTCTGTACACAAATACCCTGACCTCTACCCTCATAAAACATTCTGCCAACTTGCTCTGTACCAAAATTCCCTTGGAAGCCCCCTTGTCTTGCAGTTTGGGGGCTATAAAAACCCCATTTCTCCTATGTTCAGGGCTGACCTCTCAAATCCCTCATTTAGGGAGAAACAGTCACCTGACCAGCTATATTGTACACATATACTAAAGCTTGCTATAAATTTGGCCAATTTGCATGATGGTCTTACTCTCTTTCCATGCGATTAAAACTTCCTACTGCTTCTTGGTTTGGGGGTTGTTGTTTTTTTTTATTTTATTTTTGAGACAGGATCTCATTTTTAAAATATTAATATGTTTCTTCATTTTTGAGAGAAAGTTTCACTATGTAACCTAGGCTAGCATTGAACTCACTGTGTAACCAAGGATGATCTTGATCTCATGATCCTCCTGTAAACTTGAGCTACCCCAACCAGGTTGTTAAAATGCTTTTAACTGGGCATGTAATAGTCCATATCTGTAATCCCAATAGTTGGGAGGTAGAAGGTCATCCTTGGTTGCATAGAAGCTTTGAGACCAGCCTCGCCTACATGAGACTCCATCAAAAGGATAAACAAACAAAAAAATGCTTTCAGTGAGGTTTCCTTTGGGTTCCCTTGTTGGTTGAACCTTCCAGGCATGTGCAAATAAGTAATAAGCATTTGATTATGGAATATAACATTTAATCTTCTGCTTTCTAGCGTCTACCATCAAGCAAAGTCCTCTATGGATATAAGCTTCATGTGACACTTGAACAAACCAACAGTAGAGCTGGAGAGGTGGCTCAGCAGTAAAGAACACTTCTTGCTCTTGTAGAGGACCCAGGTTAAATTCCCAGCACCCACATGATGGTTTACAACCATCTGTCACTCCAGTTCCAGGAAATCTGATACCCTCTCCTGACCTCCAAGGGCACCAAGCATACATGTGGTACACATACTTGCAGGCCAAGTGCAGGCTGACACATATAATGAATAAATCTAATTTTTTTCTAAAATTAAGAAAAAAAAGTTTGTGCAGCTTTAAACAGAGATGAAAAATGAAAAACTTGTATACCTTAATCATCATTATCATTGTCTTCTCCTCTTTTTTTTTTTTTTTTTTTTTTTTTTTTGGACAGGGTTTCTCTGTGTAGCTCCTGCTGTCCTGGTCCTGGCTTTGTAGACCAAGCTGGCCTCAAACTCACAGTGATCAGCCTGCCTCTGCCTCCTGAGTGCTGGAATTAAAGGCATGCGCCACCATGCTGGCCTACACCTTAATTTTCATCCTGCTAACCCTTGGATGGAAAATCAGCAGCAACTCCTCCACACAGACACATGAGAGTTCATGGAACAGTCTTCTTAATGAGATGCTGTGTTTGCAAAGCAGAAACAATACACTTTCAGTAAATGTCATACTATAATTATAAAGAAAAATGCATGAGCCACTTTCTCCAAGGAGCCCTAAAGAATATGCCCTCAACTCTGAAGCCAAACAGGTACAACTTCATATTATAAACTTGCAGAAGTGTCATCCAGAAAAAAAAAATTGGACCCAATTGAAAAAAGGGTACCAAAAAAAAAAAAACAATATATTCTTCAAAGAGAAAAAGGGAGCCTGGAGAAGTACAGGGGGGTGGGTCTGAAAAGTCAGGGCTGCTTTGAAGGTGTCAGCATTCACTGTTAAAACAGAAACCTCTGCTGAGAGCCTTTCTTCCACCCAAAAGACTCCTTCCCCAGGCAGGAAGAGTCAGCAGGACTTTCTGTCTTCCCTGCCTCTGGTCTATCCAGAAGAGGGTGAGAAATGGGGAAGCGGCTATTAGCAGTTACTGTTACACCTGAACCAAGAATGTTCTCAAGATACAGAAAATGAATATCAAGCCACATAGTTCCAGACTTAGTGAAGTGATTATTTCTGAGAATTAACGAAAGACTATACCAACAATGACCCAAAACCAAGACTCCTTTCCTGTCCCTCCTGGGTAGCTAGAAGACTGGGTACAGGAGGCAAACCATGGGTTCAATGCATCTTGTAGATGGAAGCATGGAGTAACACCCAATAGAGCACTGTCTGAATGTGGGCAAATGAATGGCTTACATTCCTTAATGAGTTTTCAGGTCACATTGACATGTGACAGAAGCAAACATGTCTGCACTTACAGAAAAAAAAAAAAAAAAAAAAAAAAGTCCTGCAGCCTGCCGGTGACAGAATAGACTTTGAAACCGTCCTAGCAGCTGCGCTGAGCAAACTCTGACAGTGGCCAGGCACTGTTTCCCTTTTTCCATGTCAGCACTGAGGTAACACCATCACCAACCCATCTTACAGGTAAGAAGTCTACAGTGCAGAGAAGTGGAGGGACTTGCCCATGTCTGCTCCGCTGTTGTGAGGGCACCAGGCTTCGGACAGGGGGAGTCTGTGCCCAGAGCACCCTGTCAGCTCCTCTGCCCCTGCACCCCGAGAAGCAGACATTTTAAGCAACTGCTTTGTACGTCCAAGGATAATAAAGAGAATAGAAACCTACCAGCCATGTGGAAATGGCTGCAGAGAAGGAAGCCAAGACAGGGAAAGATAGAAGCTCAAGCCTCAGTAAGCCAGTGTGGAAGAGTGGTCTGCAAAGGCTCGGAGCAGGAGCTGTGCAACAGCCAAGGGAGCATAAGGTCACAGGGAACACTCCAAGAAAAAGGCTCTGTGGATGAGCCTGCCCTCTGAAAAGTGTCGCTGGTCACTTGATGGGCCTAAGATAGCACTTGGTAAAAGTTAGCACCAGGTATACTAAAAAGTTAAGTCAGGGGTTTTAGAAATTTTACTCATAGTTCTAAACTATGGGTAAAAGCACATTTATAAGGTAATGGGAGAATAACCATACTCCCTTGTCCAGTGATAAGCCCATTTTATATGTCATACACAATATAAGGCAATACGTGTGTGTGTGTGTGTGTGTGTGTGTGTGTGAATTATTCTGTGTATGGTGTATCCTAAAAAAAAAAAAAAAAAACCCTGAACGTGATTTGACAGCTATCGAAAGGACAGAAGTGTGAGTGGTGGTGAGAGAGGTGAATGCCCAGTTTTTACTGTCGGAACAGAACAGTATGTGTATATTATCTGCAGATACAACAGCGGGTCCCAGAAGAAACAGCTGAAATGGTTTGTGAAGAATGAGCATGCAGGGTAGAGAAGTATGGGCAGGTGTCAGGGAAAGGTCTTTTATTCTGAGCATTTTTATACTTTTTTTTTAACAATCCAAACCCTAGATAAACCAACAACACAAATGAACTTGAAGACTGTCCTTAAAAAGCACTCCCAGAATGTTTTTTAAAGAATCTAACCAAAACTGTTTAATAAAAAGCTTTATAAAATACTTCTTGGGAATTAAAGGATTGACTTTGTATGTAGAATGGGCACCAGAAAAATCTTAGTTTCTCCCCTCTGAAAAGCAAAGCCACCAACAGTATGAAACTTTAAAAATGTGTTTTGTCTAAGAAATTGAATCACACACTTCCACCCTCTAATTGTGCTCCTTTGGTTTCTCAAGATACCAAAGAAGGGACCTTTATTTTAGCACTTGGGTGGGGGCGTAACACAGCCATCTGTACAGCACATTCGGCTACAGGAAGGAGCCGCCGAGACTAAAAAGGGCTGCTGTGCCAATGCCACGTGAGAGAACAAGAGGGTTTTCATCGCCTCATTGTCTTCCAGTACTGGCGATTCCCATCACACGTTGCTCACACACCACGTTTCCCTCCCGTGTTGTGTTTTTCTTAACCCATCGGGCTCCCTTGATAACCTCCTCCCATGTGGTGTGCAAACAAATCTGTGCGCGCACACTGCCGCAGACTGCAGAGGGAGAACATGACCAGCACACAGTGAACACTCAGAGTCTGCCAGAAGACAGGCTCGAAACAACTAAATAAAGGAGCCAGTGCAGACGTGTCTTAGGAGAGTTTGGGGAGCAGAAATGGGGACTCAAGAGGAATTCTAGGAAACCTGAGAGAGAGACTGGAGAACCCACACTGTAGGCTTTGAATTCAGGGTTGAAACCATTGTCCCTGTCAGGTCAGGGGCAAGGAGAGAAATAAGGACGAGACTGGGTGGTTAAGGCTCAGCAGTGAATAGAGAAGCAAGGGAGGTCTGGGGGTAGCAGTTAGCAGGAAAAAATGGGTAGTCATCTGAGGTCACAAAGGCTGTACAGCAGAAAAGAACAGAAAAGGGAAACAGTAGGGAAGAAAGCAAATTTGGTGGTTGAGAGAATGTATAGGGAAAGCGCCTTGTTCAATCAAAGATTACATCAAATTCAGCTTTGCTCAAGAGATTGCAAAATAGGAGTATATGGATACAGGATCTTGAAAAAAATAAGTATCTCTGATTGGATGCTTAGAAAATTTGGCATTATATATTGTCTGATTTATTTCTGAGTTGCTGAAACACGCAAGAAAACTTCATATAATACTGATGATCTCTTTGGTCCTTCATGTGATATTGATCCCCCCCCCCCCCCCGGAATATATTAAATTCTCAGGACTTTATCTTGTGCCTAGAGAGAGTGGGAGCGTAGGCTTTGTGTAAATCCGGTTGCAAACCCAAAATGGCATTCCACTTACCACCGGTGTGTGTGATCTGTGTGAAACTCCATTTCCTAAAGCACTGTAGATGCTTATGGCATTTGGCTCTGACTCATCTTACTTGACTTCAGCTTTCCTAAAATATTTATCTATCTACAGATACTTGCATTTTGGTTTTCTTCATTTCGTGACAATAAAGTTAAAACCACTTTAAATACCACACACACTTCTCTGTAGAATTATGAGTGGCTAGGTCCTGGGGGGATGTAGGGGTAGTGGGGGGGGGGGTGACCGTGGTTCCCAGTGCCATCTATTGGCAGAAAGTGGAATCAACAGACTTTGTCTGATTATTTCACCAAGCAGGTTGCCAGCTGAGCTGGTTAAGCAGAGGAACCAACCATCTGTAATGCCAAAGTCACCTATTACTCAGTCAGCCAGCAACATTTTTGGTTTTCTTTCTCTGTCATGAAGGTGTGGCGTGGCACCCTGGCCCGAATGCGGTACAAGAGGACCAAGGCAGCTCTGACAATAATCAGGTACTACCGGCGCTATAAAGTGAAGTCATACATCCACGAGGTAGCCAGACGCTTCCATGGTGTCAAGAACATGAAAGACTACGGGAAGCATGTGAAGTGGCCAACCCCACCAAAAGTTCTGCGCCGTTTTGAGGAGGCTCTGCAGTCAATTTTTAATAGGTAATAACTTGGCAAGTACCACATTCCTGTATGGTGGCCCACTCCCAAATCCTAGGCCATCGTATTGGCTCAGCGCTTTGCTGTTGTAACATTTACCCCTCTATCTTGTGTTTGATTGGTTTTATTTTCAAAGGGCATCTGCTCACCTCTCAAAGTAATGGAATTGTCAACGTAATTTTCCTGTAGCACTTGACAGCAACATGCCACAACTCCTGGATCTAAGCCACACTTAAGATAAACTACCAGCATGCTGTCCTCCACTTCCTGTCATTAGCAAAAGACATAAATAACTTTCTTAAAATCAACACACATACTTCAAACTAGCAAGTCACATTGATCCTATCAGAGCAGCAGCTCAGTCCAGCTGTGCCTTAGACTCAGGAATTCCTGAGTCCCAGGCCCATCAGAGACTGTTTGATGGAGCTGAGCATGGGGCCCAGGTCTTTAACAGTCCCCGGTGGCTTTAGAGTGAAGCCAAGGGACAAAACAACTATTTTAGGCCATGCTTTTTTAAAATAAATACCCATGGAAAATTTGGACCTTCCCAACTGATTTTTTTTTTTATGACATGCCCTGAATCTGAGATCATCTTTGCTGAAGTCCTTCCTCCTCAGTTTTTTTAGCTTATTTGTTGACAGCATGCATGCAGCAGAGACAGTTGCCCCACGGTATCTTCAGAGAATTGTCCAGGCCCCCATAGACTCCAGATTCTCAAACTCCTAACATAGAATGCTGTGGTACTTTCTTTCTTTTTTTCCTTTTTTTCTTTGTTTTGGTTTTGAGATAGGCTCTATTATGTAATTTTGACTGTCCTGGAACTTCCCTTATAGAGCAGCCTGACTTGAAACTCACAGATTCACCTGCTTCTGCCTCCCAGGTGCTGGGATTAAAGGCACATGTGCCACCACACCTATCCATGTTGTAGTACTTTAGTAGAACCTGTATCCTCTAAACTCTATCTGGATTACTTCTAATACATAATACGATATAAATATTCTGTGTGTGGTTGTTATTGCTGTGTTGTTTAAGGAGTAATCAGAAAGAAAATCTCTACATGTGTTCACCAGATGAGCTACAACCATTGTTGACCTAACTATACTAGCCATCTGAGGCCAGTTGAACCCAAGGATGCAGATCCCATAGATATGAAGTACGGATGACATCTAGTGCTGTCTTAACTATAATCATGAGGTGACATTAACCAAACTAACAGATCCCAAATGTAGTCATTTGATATAATTTCTTTTAAAAAGTACTATTTGATATTCTGAATGTAGAAGAACTACCTTTAATTGTATGCTAAATCAGACTTTAGTCTTCATTAGAGTTGACTCTCTATTAATAGACTGTACCCAAAGATAGAGAAGTCACATGACAGGAAACTCATGAATATGTATCTCATTTGCACTTTATAAAAACCATACGACGCAGACCTGTTGGTGCAGACCCACAGCCGTAACTGCTTAGGAGGCTGGGGTGGGAAGATCTCAAGTTCTTGGGTAACTTAGACCTTGCCTCAAAAGGTAAAAAGAGAGCTGGAGACATAGCTAAGTGGTAAAGTACCTGCCTTGCATGTACAAGGCCTAGATTCAATAACTTAGTCCCCAGTGCCACAAAGGGAAGGGGACAGCAATAAAAGGGACAGAAAATATAAACTAAGGGAAAGCAGAGAAAGCAACCCTCAGTTGTCAGATACAGCACTGACAGTAGTAACTTTCAGTCTTGACAAGTTTCTTCATGTGCAGAGAAAATTTTTAGTAACACTATCTACTGCCTGGATGTTCTACAGATTTTAAAAGTACTTAAGCTGAATTTAAATCAATACTCATTGTTTCTAAGTGAGAAATATGCTATATATAAAGTTGAGATCCACCATACTATTCACTCCTATTTTTCTTCTTTCTTCTGAGATAACCACTCTAGAAATATTAATACCCTTCTAAATTTTTGCCTATGCAGTTTGGAGTGCAAGTACATATGTGAGCACACATATATACACACACACACACACACACACACACACACACACACACACACACATACACACATATACATACATACACACATACACACATACACACATACATACACACATACACACATACACACACACACACACACACACACACACACACACACACACAAAGGCAGCACCATAGAGGGATAAGGAATCCAGACCCCAGAACCAATTCATATTTTGGCTCTCTTTGGACTGGCTGTGTAACTTTGAAAAAATTAGTAATGTGGTTTGTTTTTTTTTTTTGTGTGTGTGTGTGTGTGTGTGTGTGTGTGTGTGTGTGACAATATCTCACATATCTCAGGCTAGCCTTTAACTTGCTATATAGCCAAGGCTGACGGTTAACATCTGATCTTCCTGCCTCCCATTCCCAAGTGCTGGGATTGCAGGTATGCATCATGATTTCTGTGTTACAGCCATCAACTGCCAATAGCTCCTTAGCTAGGGGTAGGACCTCATGAGCATTTCCCTTATCCATAATGGAATTTTGACTGGCTTGATCCTGTGTAGGTCTGAGTTCATAAATCCAATGGCCCTGTCACATCCAGAAAATATTTCACAACACTCCTCCTCATCCTTCAGCTCCTACATTCTTTCCACTCCTTCTTCCATAGTGTTCTCTGAGCCTTGTGGGGAGGAAGTAATAGAGATGTCCCATTTAGGGCTGAGCATTGAATGTCACTTATTTTCATACCTTGACCAGTTACAAATACTTGCACTAGCCACTGCCCACTGCAAAAAGAGACTTCTCTGACTGAAGTTGAAAGCAACACAAACCTATGAGTATAAACATATATTTAGCAAGCAATCTGACAACAAGACCGTTTAGAAAAACAACAATAGTCAATTGCCCTCTGGGGCCTCTAACCTCCCCAGCCGCAGGCATTTGACCAAGTTTACAGTGGTAGTCAAATTCTCTCCTGCAGAGAATGCCTCAAATGTGCTCAGAAAGTGCCGTTTTGCATTAGTGGGCACATCTTACCTGGCAGGTTAGTACTGTAGCATGGAGGGTCCCACACTGGGTAAGACCATTGGTAGCTTTTCTCCCCCAGTGGCCTGCATAACACCTTCTAGCACTGTAAAAGCTAGCCGTCATCAAGGAGGACGTTTCCCAGTCAGTCCCAAATTCATGTCTCTGTGTCCTACAACCAGTGTGTGTAGTCTCTTCAGCAGTAGGGTCACTAACTACTTATGGTGGACAACCTTGAGAAACAGCAATAGCCTGTGTCATTGGTGGGGGAGGGCTGGAACCTCCTGACTGATAATTCATAGGGAGGCATCCCATACCTGGCACTGAAATTTTCACTTACTAATGCATGTCCTCTGTGAGTAGCATTTCTATCCTACAGAGTACTTTCATTCAAACTCCCTTTTTGTTGTATTTTTTAAATTATCTTACAAAGTAGTGCATTTCCATTACTCTCTTTTCTGCATTCTTAGTTTTTCTTGGCTCAGTCCACTCTCCCATCCCCCATCTAAACCTTTTACCCCAGTACGCCCCCTCTTCTTTCGTGTCCCGTGTATTCTCCTACATCCTCCTCCCTATTAAAGCCTCCCCCACCATAGTCTTCTCTGGCTTCCTGACCTCTACAGACATGCCATGTTAAATATATAAATCTAAGAATTTGAAGTTAGGGTCCAGATATGAAAAAGAACATGGGCCGGGAGGTGGTTGCGCACATCTTTAATCCGAGCACTTGGGAGGCAGAGCCAGGTGGATCTCTGTGAGTTCAAGGCCAGCATGGGCTACAGAGTGAGTTCCAGGAAAGGCACAAAACTATACAGAGAAACTTTGTCTCAAAAAAAAAAAAAAAAAAAAGCACGTGGACATTTGCCTTTCTGAGTCTATGTTCTCTCACTTAGAGTAATATTTTTCCAGTTCCATCCATTTTCCTGCAGATTTCATAATTGCATTTTTTGTTATAGTTGAATAAAATTCTGGTGTGTGTGTGTGTGTGTGTGTGTGTGTGTGTGTGTGTGTGTGTGTGTATGTGTATGTATACACATACCACATCTTCTGTATCCATGAGTTGTTGGGCATCTAGGTAGATTTCCATATCCTGGCTGTTGTAAGCACTGAACATGGATGTGGAGTCCTTTGGGTGGATGCCCAGGAGTGATACAGCTAGTTCATCTGGTAGTTCTATTCTGGAAAACTTCCATGCTGATTTCCATAGTAGCTGCGCCAATTTATATCCCCTGTTTAATATTTGTGATGACTGCAAATGATAGTGATTAATTTCATATTATACTCTGGCCTGAGCAGGTCTCTTTTTAGATTTTTAGATTGGTGTTATTTTAAGTCTAGAACTGATTAATTTGTATAAAATTAAATTTGCTCATCTAGCAAATATTTACCGAACACCTGGTGTTTTGCGGGCACTAACAGGGATACAGTGACAATTGGGAAGAATGGGAACGACAGTCCCAGCCTCCTCACAAGGGTCATAGTTGATGAATACATGAAAATACTGTTTGTTCTTCCCCTCTCCCAACCCCCACCCCTGAATGAATCTTGCCATGTGTATTCATGTAGTCAGGCAAACTTTTTTTGTAAAGGGCCTTGAGTATTTTAGGCTATGCAGGCTACATATGGTCTCTCACATAGTCTTTGTTTTTTTAAACATGTAAAAATGTAAAGACTCCTCTTAGCTCACATGCAGTATAAAAACAGCCCTTGAGCCATATTTGAAACAAGCTGTAGTTTATGAACCGTGATCTTGAATGTTTGGTTCTGTGGGATTCTAGGCGATGTGTGCTAAGGAATTCCAATGGGTTTGTTTTCGTCTTTCTGGAATCTCCATGTGTGTTCATTGTGTTACTTTGTTTTCTTTGCTTTTTTATTTGTTTGTCTTGTTTTGTTTTGAGACAGGGTCTCATATAACCTGAACTAGCCTTAAACTCCATTATGTAGCCAAGGATGACGTTGATCTTCTGATCCTCTTGCCTCTGCCTCCTAAGTACTGAACTGCGGGCATGTGCCATCATTCCTGGTTCTTCCTAATTGTGTTAGGATCGTTCCTTCCCTCACAATAATTTTTTTGTGGTCAAGCCTGCCTTATGTCCAGTTTTGTCCTCTTCCTCTCACTGAGGTGGCTGCTCTTTATGGCTGCCTACCTGAAGTTACGTCTTGTGGCTTGTATGACCAGAATAATAGCCATGTGGCTCTCACCACGGCTGAACAGGTCAGATGCCTGAAGCCCAACTGTGCGTCTGTGTTGAGGGTCTCTAGTCAGATGTGAGCCTTATCTTGGGCCACTGTGGGAACTAAAGCAGACAAGGTGGCCAGGCACCTGGTAGGAACGAGAGCGGCAGTCAGATTACAGTCTCTCCCACTAGCCGTGTCTTGGAGCTCCAGGGCCCACCGGGGCGGTTGTTAAGCAGAGCATTAGTGCTGTAGGGCCTGCCTGTCACCATTTCCTGACTTTGACCACTGTCACTCTTCTAGCCTCTGGGCAAAGACTCAGAGCAGTCTGTCTCATATGAGCACTGATAGGCCATAAAAAGCTCGGGGGGAGGGGGAGTCTCTCACTGAAGGGCTGAGCCTTTATGTTTGTTTAGTATTTTATAATCTACCATGGCTGACCCCACAAGCCAGGACCTCACTACAGCCATCACCTCCTGCCTTTGCTCCGAGCCCTGCCACTCAGGTCTCAAGATCTTCTGCGTCTTACCATAAAACCTGTCCTTGAGAGTTCATCTCCCTGTATTGAGCACAGTGGTCCACACTGACCTGCACCTGCCTCGTGTCTGCTAGAAAGTCTTCATAGCCATTGTGTTGACATCCCCTGTTCTCATAGCTGTATAGGTTTTCTCTTATTCTTTCATTAGTTGGTTATTTCAGTGTAAAGTTTTTATTCTAGTTGAAGCTTACTCTAGTGTTCTATGGGAACATAGTTTAGGAATCATTGACCTTGACTGCTCATTCAGTTAAAGACAGTTCATTGTGCTTTTAGACAACAGGCGTGTCATATGAGACAAAATTGCTGCTAAGAGCATAGAATTCCTTCTGTTGTTCTTCTCAACCAGGAATATTCTTGGCTTATGTTTACAGATGCTGACACCAAAAACAAATAAAAACACTTGGAGTCATCCTTAAACCTCCTCTTTCCCAACAGTCTAATCCATCCACAAATACCACTGGCCCTCCACCAGAATGCATCTAGATCAACCCTTATCTTTGCCTCCATCACCACCTCCCTGAACTGAGTCACATCCCTCAGAGTGTGTTTTATCAAAGTAGCCTCCTAACAGATCTTCCTGACCCTAGCCTACAGCAATGACAGTGATCCTGTTAAAGCATGAGTCAGGTCATCCAGTCTCTGTGCAAAACCCTGCAGGGCTGTCTCACCTCATGAAGAGGAGAGACCAGAGTCCTGATGATGCCCCATGGCTCTGTGGATTCATTCAGCCCTAGCTCTCACTCTGACCTTTTCTCTTCCTTTCCCTACCCATGCTGTTTCATCTTCTCAGGATCCCATGTTGCCCCCATAACTCACTGAGCAATCCTGTCTCAGAGCCCTTGCACTACTGTGGTCCCTTCTGGGTATGCTCCTGCTCAACTGTCCATATGTCTGGCATCTTCCTGTATGGCTTTATTCACTATCCTTGCCAAAAGACCCTCCCTAGACACCCATGTGAACACCACCCTGTCTGTGCCTTCCTTCCAAGGCCCTCTGCCTTCTTGTTGTTTCCTGCCATAGCAGGTATCCAATCCCCATCACACATCCGCGTGTATTTTTTTTTTTATTCTCTGTTACTTTTAAAAGCACCTAGAAGAAAGTTTCTTGGACTGGTTTGCTTTTAGCAGTGCTTCCCCTACATAGAACAGGACCTGGACTTTCATGGTGCTAGGACACAGTTGGATGAATAGTGAAACCATGTTTCTGTGACCTAACAATTAACACAGGTTGAGTGTCCCGTATTGAAAATACTTGAGACCAGAAGTGTGATCTCAGACTGTTCAGACATTCAGTTTTACACAGTTCTTGTTGGTTGAGTGGTAGCGGAAGGTCTGGACTTCAAGGTATTTAGGATGTCAGTTTGCTTTGTGCCCAACAAGTATTGTACAAGCCGGAAGCCACTGAGTTCTAGTCACTTCAAAGCACACAGACAATAAAGTTGTTGCAAATTTTCTATCTATAGAAAACTATGTTTTACCAACTTCTGGATATATTTTGTAATCATTTTCCTTTTTTAGCATAATATACAGATATTTCAGGCTACTTAATGACAGCTTGAAATCCTTTGGGGGAGTGAATGAGTATCTAAGGCCTATACATCTTATTTATTTGCTTGTAGATGGAGAGCATCCCAACTCATCAAGACCATACCTGCTTCAGACCTTCCCCAGGTCAGGGCAAAGGTTGCAGCCATGGAAATGTTGAAAGGTCAAAGGGCAGACCTTGGGCTCCAGAGGGCCTGGGAAGGCAACTATCTTGCTTCGGTAAGTCCAGGTGAACCGTGTGAATTTGTGCAGTTCTGCAAAGAATGTTTCCCTAAGAATTTACAGAAAGGAGGCTGGATGCTTGAGGCCTGGGTTCCAGCCCCAGCACTGTAAAGCGAAGTTAATATGTTACAGAGAGATGTTTTAAAGAAACTAAGTAATTTCTCTGAGAGGTGCTAAATTAAAAGATTTTTGTTGCTTTTAAACGTACAGTACTTGATGCATTGTCTACTTTGAAGAGGGTTATATCCACATTTATTAGCATACTCTATAACCCGGCCCTTGACCACTTCAACCTTCCCTTGAATTATTCAGCAGTCATTTTTGTTAAGACAGGGTCTCTCCACAAAGCTCTAACTGTCCTGTAATTTACTATGTAGACCAGATTGGCCTCAGACTCACAGAGATCCACCTGCCTCTGCTTCCTGGGTGCTGGGATTAAAGGCATGCACCACAACACCCGGCTTCAGCAGCCATATTTTTTTTATTCTATGTGTCTTTCACATCATGTATCTTGATCCCATTCATTCCCCATCCCTTCCCATCTGCCACCCCACCACTGCACACACACACCCCAAAATAAAACAAAATTCAAGAGAAAAAAGGAAGAAAAATAAAATGGAAAAAATTAAAAATCTCATCTTAGAAGCTTCAGAACAACCCAACAAGCCATGCCATGTACCCCTTTGTCCATACATCTCTGCTTGCCAGTGTTCATTGCAAAGAATCATTGGCCTGGTTCAAGGCCCCTGGTCTCCACCACGTGATCGATACTGGGCCCCACTAGGACTCTTCCTGGACATCCCTCTGCTGCCCTGTGTTAGGGAAGTCCTACAGCTTTGGGTCAGTGGGTCAGGTCCCTTCACGTGCTCCAGCAGATCATAGATGGGTAGATGTTGGGGCAGGCCATGTCATAACCCTGGGTCTGGGCCTGGGCAGCTGTAGGGTTGGTCTGCCAGATGTGAAATGGGAACAGCTCTCCCATGCTTACAACTTTGGGGCTGGCTCACCCACACCTCGGCCAATAGGGTTGGCTCTATTGTGTTGCCCAGGGAAGGTGCAGGGCCTGCTCTTCCTAGTGCTCAGCAGCCATTTTTAATTACATCCTTTATATTATTCCTAAAGCTCCATTTCATCTTCTCTCTTGTCGCCTAATTTAAAGTTTTTAATGGGCCCCTTGATATAGTAACACCTTTTTTTAGTCTAACATCTGAGTGAGAGATAAAAGGTATGCTGTAAAACTATATGTATAGTTCTAACGCAATATACTGAGCACCTACAGTCTAAGAATTCTCCTGTTGTTCCTTTGTTCTTTCAGAAGCCAGATACACCCCAGACCTCAGGCACTTTCATGCCAGTTGCTAATGAACTGAAACGCAAGGACAAATATATGAACGTCCTCTTTTCCTGTCATGTCCGAAAGGTAAGACGCTCTTGAAACAGTCTACCTTGGAAGGAGAAGACTGACTGAAAAAAAATCCCCACATGTGTGGGCCACAGTGAAAACGAGGAGTCCCGTGCAGCTGGGTGCAGCACCATTGAGCTTCGTCAGCCTGTGCTGAGGATGTGTTGGAAAGGCTAACATGACAATTTTAGAGTTAGGCTAATGAAGCCTTCCTGAGGGAAAGGAGTAGTCTTGAATAACTACATTTTTTTTCATTTGATTTTTGAGACAAGGTCTTATGTAGCCAAGGCTGGCTTCAGAATCACTATGTAGCCAAGGGTAAGCTTGAACTCCTTCCTGATTGCCTCTCAGTGCTGTTTTCAGAGGTGTGCCACCAGGCCCAGCTTGATCAGCATTTCTTTTTTTAAACAGGTGTGTGCTTCCTTGAGGCCAGGGACTTGTATTTTACTCCAAGTGTGCCCTTCACAACTATCCCAGCCTGCCCTTTATTGAGTCGGTGTTTCCTACCTTTTACACAGGTGTCACTGCTACTTTAAACACTAGATTTGGAGGGGCTGAAGGGAAGGCCAGCAGTCAAAGCACTTGCTGCTCTTCCAGAGAACCTGAGTTTGGTTCTTAGCACCTGTGTCTCTCACCATCCCCTGTAATTCCAGCCTCAGGGTCACCTGACACCACTGGCCTCCATGGGCACCTGCACTCATACACATACCATGCACAGACACACATGCAGACACACAATTATTTAAAATAGAGAGAGAGAAGAAATTAGAGTAATTATAAAAGAAGTTTATAAAGTAATCCCAATACAGTTCTATATGTTAATGAAATCATGCATTGGCTTAACAAAAGATACTATTGTAAATGTGGCACCATATAAAGAAGAAATTTAAAGGTAGCAAAGACCTCAGAACAAACACTTTGTTTCAAATCTTAAGAAAAATATTTAGTTCCAGTATATGATTCAGATCAGAGTAATGAAATGTGGTTTTCCAGCTCTAAGTTTGGCACTTTGAAATATTGATGGTAAGGGTGTTTGCAGGGATTTAGGGGAACACTGTTGCCTGGAGTATTAGATCATTCTGAGTAGGCAATTTGGCATAGCTATCAAAATTTCAAACGTCCATACTTGCTTACTCCAAAACTCCACAGCTCAGATTTACCTTAAAATATATTTCTATAGCTGTACATATGAGCTTGTAGTGGTAGCTGATAAAAGTTAGTTCAGTAAACTGTGAATGTACACAATAAGACTATAGTGTAGCTGTTTAAATGAATAGAGAAAGGATACACATGGGAAGAGAAAGGGCAAGAAGTATCAAATGGTAGTTTTTGTTTGTTTGTTTGTTTGTTTGGTTGGTTGGTTGGTTGGTTGGTTGGTTGGTTGGTTGGTTGGTTGGTTTTTCGAGACAGGGTTTCTCTGTGTAGCTTTGCGCCTCTCCTGGAGCTCACTTGGTAGCCCAGGCTGGCCTCGAACTCACAAAGATCCGCCTGACTCTGCCTCCCGAGTGCTGGGATTAAAGGCGTGCGCCACCAATGCCCGGCTCAAATGGTAGTTTTTAAGACAGTGAATATCAGCAAGGAAAAGACAAAGATCCCTGAAATACAAGAAAAAGTGAGATGAACTGGGGTATGGCAGTGGTGGAGGACTATTCCAGCATGTGCAAGGCTATATTCCATCCCTCACAGCACAGAAGAAAATGAGGGAAAGTCAAGAGAATGGCCTCCACTAGACAGACAGTGTCTCAGAGCTTTCCAATCCATGGGTGAGCAGAGGAGCCATGGCACAGCCGAGTGGATTCCCTAATTGAAAAGATAGGGAGCTGGGAAGGACTGAAGCAGACCTCCAGAGGAGACGTAGAGGGAAGAGCAGAGTAGAAGAAAAGAGAATGCTACATGGAAAGGATTCCTGAGATCTTTAGACAGTCTGGTTTAGATATCAGGTACAGGACATGTACAGAAGGAAACCACTATTGGTTGGGCAAGGACCACCACCCCCCCAGAGGAGAGGTCACAGTGCTGGTGCTCAGTTAGGTCGCACAAACTGGAGACCTCAGGAGCACCAGGTAGAGCCCTGACAAGGCTCTGCAGCAGTGCGGGAAGTGATTAGCCCTGCTTGTCCTCTAGAAGAAACCTGAAAAACACTTCTGGAAAGGATCAAAGGTCTCTAAGTGGCCTATTAGCACACAAGACAAAGTTCAAAACATTTATAGAACTATCCAGTGTTCAAATGTAAAAGTCAGAATGCATGACATCCATCAACAAGCTTACAGACAAGACCTTGACTTGATAAAGATATGAAAATTCAGTCATCCCAAAAGACACAGACAAGAGCATTGAGGCAATTATTAACATTTTATTTTATATATTCAAAAAGCTAGAGGGAAGATCGGACATGTTTAATAAATACCTTGAAGACTTTTAAATGACTGACAGTTGAACTTATAAACATAAAAGATATGAGAGAAAAATGTAGTCAATTGGATTAACAATAGATTAAACCTTGAAGAAGAAAGATTAGTGGGTTTGGACTGAAATGGCTCAGCTGGGAAAGGTGTTTGGTGCCCAATCCTGGTGTCCTGTGAGTTCAATCCCTGAAATTCAAGTAAAGGTGAAAGGAGATAAAGGACTCCACAAAGATGTCCCCCAACCTCCCACATGTGCACTTTTGGCACATGCACACACAACAAAAATAAACTGACAATTTCTTTAAAAGAAAACTTAGTGAATTTGAAGAGATATCAATAAAACTACCCACACTAAACACACCCAAAACAACAAAACACAATCCAAATAAAGCCTTAAGAAAAATCATACAGCTATCTGACTTCTTGTGGGACCCATGTTAATAGACTTGAAGACCCTAGGCACTGTCTTTAAAGAGAGAGGGAGGGAGGGTGTCAGAAGCACTGGAGCAAGAGCAGTTACCCTAGAATTGAATGCCCAGTAAATATATCTTTCAAGAACTGGTGACGGGCTTTTCCAGGCACATCTGAGGGTGAATACTGTAGGAAGAGTCAGAAGACATCATTCAGGCAGGAAGGAGAAAAGGAAATGTGTAAGGCTCTATGCTCTACACAGAGTATAGTAGTATTAGTAGAATCAAGCATTATAACTCTGTTGTACAATCCTGGCAAAACCAGAAAGTAACAAAAACAAGTTGTTGTTAAGGAGTCAAGAAAGGATACAGGGAGCTGGAGAGATGGCTCAGGGGTTAAAGAGCACTGCTGTGGACCAGCGTTCATTCCCAGCACTCACATGGTGGCTCACAACCATCAGGAACTCTATTCTGGCCTCCATGGGCACCAGACATACACTTGGTGCACATACACACATGCAGACAAAATACACATATGCATAAAATAAATCTTAAAAAAGAAAGACATCGAGGAGATGAGAGTGTGGGGCTTAGTGGTAGAGTGCTCACCTAGCGTGTCTAAAAAATGCAGAATTGTGGGACAGGAAGCAAAGAATAAATGGGACAAATAAATATGTCGAAAGATAATAAATGTAAACCTAACCCCATTGACCATCATATTAAATGTCAATGGCTAGCCACCACAATTCAAAGGAAATGTTGTGCCCTCTTGCCCCACGCACGCTTTCACCATCTGGGAAGCCCTCCAAGCGTCCAGGGTTCGTGGAGATTCCATTGCGTAGGCAGAACTGTTTAGATACTGTTGACTGGTATAGTTTAGTCCCTAGCCGTGGGCTTTCTCCTCTCTCTGAAGGTGGTTGGGGAGGAGAGCTACTGAACGGAAGGAAGTTCAGCCTTCTAATCATGCCCTGGTCTTGGCAACCAGCCTCCATGACTCCTATTACAAGGGCTTTGTGAACTCTCTGTGTTGGGAGCCAGGGACAACAATACAAGTTGAACATTCAGAATCTCAAATGTTGTGAAATCTGAACATCTTGAGTGCTGGCATGGCATTCAGAATGGTTCAGACTTTTGCAGTGTCGTGGTCAGTGTTTGAACGTTCTAAAGAAGGGTTCAAGTCCAAGTGATGTGAACAACGGGACAGCAGACTCAGCCTGAAGTAAATGTCATTGAGGAAAATTCACAATATCATCAGCCAGTCTCTACACTCCAGACTCTAGTTCTGAACTCTGGAATTCAGGAACTGTTTTGTTAAATAGACCTTGGGCTAACGACCCAACCAAGAGAAGACTTGTTATCCAGATGTACACACCAGCACAAAAGAGTTTCAGTCCTATTTCCTGTTTGTGGATACAACACGGGAACGTACCTGTACCGCCACCTAGGGAGTGAGGTTATACCCACTCTCATTGCTGATAGCATGGTATCTGGCAATCAGAACAGTTAAAGAGAGTCGGGTGGTTCTGAGAACCCGGCCATCTGTAGAAAAGCCTGGTGGGGCCAGGCAGTGGCAGTGGCGCACGCCTTTAATTCCAGCACTCCAGAGGCAGAGCCAGGCAGATCTCTATGAGTTCGAGGCCAGCCTGGTCTACAGAGTGAGATCCAGGACAGTCACCAAAACTACACAGAGGAACCCTGTCTGGAAAAACCAAAAGACAGAAAGAAAAGCCTGATGCAATGACTGCCTCTCATTCCAGGGAGGACAGTTTAATGTCTGACATTTTCATCCTGATGAGTAAACACTGAAGAATTCTTATTGATAGTCCTGTATTTCTAAGTTCAATCCCAAACACCCTTCTTCGTGCTTGCTCCTTTTTATTAATGTCCTCTGTAGAACCGTTCAGTCCCAAAGGAGCACCAAGGCAAACTTGATACGCTTCCAAAAAGCCCCCCTCTTGGTGCTTTGATTATTTTGAAGCAGCTGCTTCCCACTACCGACAGTTATTATGAAGTGTTCTTTAAGGTGAGAGACTACTGCAAATAGCTCCTCTCAGCACTCTGCTTGCTCCACTCTGACTCGGGAGCAGCTTTATCGCCGACCCCCTGTGGAAACAACTGAACCTATAAACAGCTGCCTTGAAGTGCTGAGGGTTTTTTTTTTTCTGGGATGAGGATTTTAACTTTAGGTACAAGAAACAAGGTGAAGTTTTATCTAATTCTGAGTCTGCAGTCCAGCTTTGCTATGACTTTGAGAAAATAAATAGGAAGTAAAAGTAGTGTTCCCATACTGTACTGATGTGAAGCAGGAACTCGCCTTTCTGTGTCAATAGAGCCACGTTAAGCAATCTGCAGCTTTTTGCTGTTAGACATGATGTCTTTCACAC
>CABHPQ010139856.1:0-23844 GCA_902168405.1 Peromyscus aztecus | reverse complement strand
AAAAAAAAAAAAAAAAAAAAAAAAAAGAAAGAAAGAAAGAAAGGAAAAACCAAAAAAAATAGTGACTACATTGAAACTCTTTATAAAGTACATGTGACATCTTCCATAATGATGGGTTCTATAGATTGACAAGTTCATGATAAAGATCTGAGGGAGAAGCTGATGTGGTCTTGACCATACAGATATCTCAAAGGTCACCAGGCTATATTAAACACGTTGACTTCCAGCTCTCTGGGTGGATAACAGGTTATGAATCACCTCCTTTGAAAGAACAACTCTGTTTATTTAACAACCCTGGTTTCTCTAGTGCTTATCTGTGAGCACAAGAACTTCTGTGTCTCCCACAAGGAACTATCTGTAACTCCAATTTCAGGGGTTCTGTTGCCTTCTTCTGGCTTCCATATGCACCAGACATTCACATGTGCACATACATACATGCAGGTAAACACACTCATACACATAAAATTAAAAATAAATATATTAAGAAAGAATGGATACTCAAATTATAGTTTTGGAGACCAAACAAATGGCTACTAGGCAAGCCTTATACTCTCATGATACACCATGAACAGGACTTTGAACAGGAGTTCACTTTTTGACTGATCCCTAATAACTCTCTTATAAAAGGATCTAAGACACTTTAGACCTCTGTCTCAGTGTCAGCCAGCTTTATGTCTAATAGTCCTGGAAATGTTTAGACATTCCACTTTTCTTCCCTTTAGGCTCTTTGGGAGGATAGGCTAAGGGAATCATTTGTGTGTGCACTCACCATGATGTCCAGAGTATCCAGAGCCCATTTTCTTCAAGTCCAGTCCCTCTTCAAATGATGGGTTTTGATATGAAAATAAGCCAAAGAAGAAAACTGGGCAAGCAGATAGGAGTTTTGTTTGAACACCTTTTAAGCCTCAGAATCAACCGTTTTCTTTAACAGTTCAAGTTGTTTATTATACAACTATCATAAGAGACAATGATCTCTAGAACCCTCTGAAAATAAAGAACACATAGATACCACCTGAACTTTACCAAGGATGAAAGCTGAATCTCTGAATTTTGATGATTGCTGTTGCCTGACTCCACAGTATTGTTTCCACTGCCGTCATTGAGCCGAATTCTAAAACGATGTCTCCTACTGTCAACCCTGATCTGTGGAGAATAGCCATTACTGAATTCTTTGATAATATCTTTGCCCTTCTTTTATCTGCCTTACTGACTGATCTGGGACTAGTTGACCCTTGGGTCATCTAATGGATCACAACCATCTGGTAGGTATTCTTGTTACATAGAAGTGATTGCTCATTTTATCTATTAACTTTTTAAAGCTAAAGTTTGACTAAAAGTTGGCAAAATATGATTAGGGGGCATGTACATGAGATTTCTGGAAAATATCAGCATTTTGATCAGTAGATCGTGCAAAGAGAATCCATACTCACCAATGTTGTTAAGCATTATGTTCTCTGAGAGTGCAGAGAATAAGGTAGAGGAAGAATAAATTCTTTGTCTCTGTCACACATAAACATATTTACTGCTGTTGGACAGATATCAGAACCCCTCATTCTGGGGATATAGAACTCCAGGACTTACACAATTGGCTTTCTTGTTTCTCAGCTGGCAGATATCAGGCAGTGGAACCTTTCAGCTCCTATAATTGCATGATTGCAAATATATATGAGATATTGATTATGAGGCTATATATTTGTGCTGGATAGTTTCATGTCAATTTGACACAAGCTAGTCATCTGAGAGGAGGGAACCTCAATTAAGAAAATGCCTTCAGGCGAGGTGGTGGTGGTGCACACCTTTAATCTCAGCACTTGGGAGGCAGAGCCAGGTGGATCTCTATGAGTTCAAGGCCAGCCTGGTCTACAGAGTGAGATCTAAGATCTAGGGCAGGCACCAAAACAACACAGAGAAACCCTGTCTTGAAAAAACAAACAAACAAACAAACAAACAAAAAAAAACAAGAAAATGCCTCCATAAGATCAGGCTGTAGCCAAGCCAGTAGGACATTTTCTTAACTAGTGATTGATGAGGGATGATCCATATCATTGTGGGTGGTGCTATCCCTAGGATGGTGGCCTGGGTTCCATAAGAAAGCAGACTGAGCAAGCCATGGGAAGCAAGCTTGTAAGCAGCACCCCTCCATGGCCTCTATATCAGCTCCTGCCTCTAGGCTCCTGCCCTGTTTGAATTCCTGTCCTGAATTCCTTCAGTGATGAACTACAATGTAGAAATATAATAAACCAAATAAGTAAGCCAAACAACAAGCCAAATAAACCCTTCCTCCCCAAGTTGCTTTGGTCATGTTATTTCATCATGACAATAGTAACTTTAACTAAGACAATAGTTCTCCAATTTCTGATAGATTGCAACAGTTAATATACTCTTTCAGCAGCAATGTCGTAGGAATTTAGCAGAGTTGCTGTATCTGGGGTAGACATTAGAATGAACAGCTGTTTTCTAGAAGTACTTTGACCTTGAAGAATCATTGTGGTAAACGGTAAAGAATCCTTGTGGAAAACAATGGTCGTTTCCCTTGACTTGTAGAATTGTTTTACTGAGGGGGCATTACAGCCATCCCATGACTTTGGTAAAAAAAAAAAAAGCCTCAAGAACACCTGTGGCTCCTGTATTATTGTGTATTGCAAATGATACATAGTAAAAGACTAAAGTTATGAGGGCATGTGATACTTTCCTTTAGTAGGACATGTAAATTAGATTATGGACCTTGGTATGAGGAAATACTTTGTGTAACAATCAGTAAGTACTCCTTTTTATGGCTGTTCGGTGTTCAGTTCGTCGGAGAGGCTGGACCTTCCTGCTGCCACTTAGGCCTTAAAATTTCATCTTGGCTTGCCTTCTTTCTTCAACCAACCTATGATACACAGAGTACCTTGACACAGCAGAATTTTCTATTTGAATTCACCACTAGTTAAAGTCTTAACAATTGATTGTTTTAAGGTTTTAATTTTTATGCATAGTATGATAGCAAAACAGTGTTTTAAATTAATTTCCTCTATATATCTGCTTTTTTGTAACATAATCCTTTATTGATTCTTTGAGGATTTCACATCATGCACTCCAATCCCACTCACCTTCCAGTCCCTCCAAATCCACTCCTCATCACTGCAGCATGCCCCCACCAAGAAAACCCAAAAAGAAAAAAAATTAATTAAAAACAAAACAAGAAAAACAACACCTCACTCATCCATCTTCTCCAACACCTCTTCATTCATCCTAGTGGCATTGGAAGCACCAGTGTGTCCAGGGTGTTAGTGTGTCCAATCTGCCACACCTGCAAATGTTCATTGCTGCAAAGAGTCACTGGTCAGGTTCAAGGCCTCTGGCACACCATTATCATTGGACCCTCACTAAAACACCTCTCAGATATCCTGCTGTGGCCCCAAGTCATGGAGATCCTTTGGCTGTTGTTCTACAGGACAAGCCCCTTCACATGCTCCGGTAGGTCATAGATGGGGTAGATGTTAGGGTGGGCCAACCCAAGGCCCAAGATGTGAGCCTTGGTCATAGCTGAGCTGGTCAGTCCTGAATGCTGTTGTCGCGTCTACCCTCGTCCAGCAAGGAAGACACAAACACCGAGCTCTTTTTCTTGCAATTTAATCAGGCCTTTGAATCAGTCTTCTGACTTCTAAAAGATCCCCTCCTTCTGAAGGAACTCTGGGCAAAGCCTCTCCCGGCCTTATATAGGCTCTGGGCAGCCAACCCCAGGTCGCCACGTGGGCACCGCCCAATAGGCTCAAGCATGTGTAAGCAAGCCACACATTCTGCTACAGCCTCACCTGAAGCTGTTTACCACGGGGAGCGCTCGCTGTCGGGATGGTGGAAGGCGGTAACCAGTGCCACCTGTAAGGCGTGGCTACACGCAGCTCCCTACATATTCCCCCTTTTTGTTTTATTTAAATTAGCAGGCGAGAGCAGAGGTCTGATCTCTGTTAAGAAAAACAGAGGACTATGTACTGGCATCCACACAGGTGTCACCCACCCAGAGAATGCTTGACCTGTCCGATACCCTTTTTCACAGAGGTGGGAACTTGGGGCGTTAACCCACATGCAATCATTCGTACTCTCCTCAAGACCATCGATGCTGCTGTGGTCCTGAGTGCAGTGCACTAGCCTCGCATCCTGCATATGAATTTTGGTAGCCAACCAGGTCTGGGGAAACTGTCCAGCCTCTATGACCGTAAAGGATTGAAAGATCATGGCTGCATTGCACTGCTAAGAGAGCCTAATACGACAGATGTACCACAGGCAAATCAGGGAGGCAAGCACCAGTAGGCCCGTTAAGGCACCTAGACCCGCCCCCTCTTTCAGCTGGTTCATGGTCGTAGAGATCCCGGACGACAGTCCTTCTGCAGGTCCAGGATCCACTCGAGTTGAATTGACAACAACTATGGCCACTCTCAGTTGATCCACCAGGCCATCGAATTCTCCTGTCCAATTTCCTAGAAGATAACTAGACAACTGTTTAGACAAGTTTACAGCACGAGTAAAATTTTCATACTGGATACTAGTTATAAATGTCCAAATTTAAAAAAAATTATGGTAAATAAGGCAATGGATATTCTTTCTTTAGGGGGAAGGCCGTGGCCTATTCCCCCCTTTTGTTTTTGTAAGGTATCAATAACCACCATCAATCCACCCTTCAACTGAGCATTAATTTCCTTTTTGTATATCCAGGGCTTGTGCCACATTAGCAGAAAGATTATTTAGGGTCTGTGCTGTTTGGACAGTATGAGTCATGGCTATGGCTGTAGTAGTCGCTCCAGCTGCTGCCAGGGCAAGTTAGGGCTACCATTAGCATATAACCAGAATATTTTTGTAGTTTTTCAAAAAGGTAAATTCTGGTATCGGTCTTTCACCTTCAAATATGAAGAGATGTTTTACAACCGAAACTTTTGCAGTTAACAATTTTAGTTCAAACAAACGTCTCCGCAACTTTGTTCTCACAGACAGAGACCTTAGGTACAGTAGTATTCTAAACCGTACCGTTTTTGATGTTAGCTCAGGTTTTTCTATGTTGCATTGATTTTCCACAGATCTCAACTGTGGATGCCTTGTTGCGCTGGTTCTGGCATAGGCCATTCTTAGCGGCTTCTGGAACTTTTGAAAACCACTCAGACTGCCTACTTTGCAGTCTACTAAGGACACTACCTTCTGTGTCTCGGGTTCTTTCACATATAACATTAACATCTACTTATTCATACTCCTTAAGGGAACTCTAGAACTACTTTAGCAAATATATTTTTTATTACTTTTATATATTTATCTTATTTCTTATTTAGACTTACTTTTACAACTAGTATCTTTACTTCTTAAAAGCTTATTACTACATGTCTTAAGACTACCTTAGATATTTTTTGCAAACTTATATTCTTATACTTATCTTATTTCTTATTTAAACTTACATATACAACTAGTATCTTTCTTACAAGCTTATTACTACATGTATTTCTTACAAACTTATAATTCTATAGATCTATTTTACTTCTTACAAGCTTGTAACTCTATAGATCTATTTTACAAACTTATTTAGGGCTACAATTAGCATACTCCTTAACTTAACAAACACCTAAAGATTTCTTATATACTTATCTTATTTCTTATTTAAACTTACATATCTTATTTATCTTTTTAATTATTATCATTATCTCTATTAGAAAGATTCTTTTAACTAGACAGGAAGTACATACATCATTTCTAAAGCTTTAAGGTTTATAGTCAGCTTTGCTATAAAACACTGGGATTTAGTGAGTGTTGTTGTTATAGAGTTGTGATACTTGTTGCTAGGGGACTGTAACATTCTCCGGACGAAGCCACACCCCAAAGGTTCCTGAACTGGCAGAGATGCACTGTCAGCGGTAAATGGTTTTTAACTAGAGGCTGTCCCTTCACCCAAATTCATAGTAGCTCCCCTATAAGTGCCTCAATTCAGACAAACGTTTCCATTACAGCAGTACTTTTGGTTCGTTCTACCAAAAACTTCACTTCACTGTGAGCATGAAATTACCGTATTTAGCTGCTGTAAAGCTCTTCATCAAATACTGTACAGCTATTAGGTGATATAAAGTATTTTACCAACGGCGCCCCAAACTGCGAAGCTCCTAGTTCCGTATCCTTTCAATTTTTCATTGGAACTGACATTTAAACTCTTAGACAATTTTCCTCCTTATTCTTTTAAAAGCTGTATTTTAATTTTACCATGAACGTATTTTCGAGCTGACGAAAGTGTTTCAGAGCAATGTCGCCATCTTAGTGGAAAAACTACCTTTCCCAGAATGCATTTCCCTTATATCCGTCCATAATAATATCAGTCCCTTTTATCAGTCCCTTATATCATTTCCCTTATATCAATCATTTCCCATAGTTCTTTTAGGGTCTGAGAGTCAACTGGTTCTCTTTTACCAGACTTGCTTACAAATTCTCGCCTAGGAAATTTGAACAACGTTTTCGCTTTTGCAACGAGAGATTTGAACAAGCATTTTACATTTTTAATTATGGGACATTGTGAGATTTCTGGTCTCTCCTCAGCTGGCTTTAACAGGTGTTTCTCCTTCATCTGACTCTGGCCCCAAATCAGAACTGCACCTGCCTCGTTAGCTGGCATTGAGGCTGGCATTTCTGATCGCAACTTTCCTCGGGGCTTGTGCTTGCCTTAGCCAGTCAGTGAAAAACATTCACAATAGCTTTTTCATAGCTCTTTTAGAGAGATTTTCTCCCACTGATTTTATTCTCACGTTGCTTGTTCCTTACCGCCCCAGATGCAGAACTTCAGGTATCTGTCTGCAGCTCTGTACCTCTGCTAGCTGCCTTTGGAGGTAGGGGCTTTTTCTCTCCCCCCAATCTGCCTCAAACACTTAGCAGCTTTCATAGCTCGTGCATTTTCTGAGGAGGAATCTGTCCCTTCTGTTTCTTCATAGTCTTTCTCCCAGACAGTTCCCAGTTTGGCCTCGGTTTATCACCTTTGCCCCAGAAACAGTTTCCGACACTACAGTGGCAGCTTTCCCTGCTACTGAAGGTAGGGGCTTTTTGTCCGTTTTTGTTTTCAGGGTCTGGTTTGCGTACAGACTGAAAATCTAACAAGGGAGGTTTTTGTCATTTCTAAACTCCCATTAGGCCAGGTGTTTTGCTTCATCAGGCCTTCATCTGACCCAGTCCCCCAGTGGGTTGCTTGTTTGTCTATCTGGGTGCTCAAGGACAGACCTTGTGCCAGAGGCAATCACCCTTAGGGCTCACAGGTGATTCCCATACTAATATCTTCAGGTGATTCTAATTTGTCTGAACTTTACACCCCCATTTTTGCCTCAGGGAGAAATTACTTTCTCCTGCCGCTTGGACTTCGCATTTCAGCTGTTCCCAGGACAAAAGCTTCCATAGGAAACTTTTTTCTTCCCCAATAAGCTCAAAGAAGAGTTTTACTACCCTTAAAGCCCAAAGAAAGATTTCCCCAGCTTGCGTTCACAGCCCTCAAAGTTAGAAAATTGGAGTGTTTTTCTGTCTAGTTGTCTCACTTATCTTAAATTTTTTCTACACAATCTTACACTTCTAAGTTTTTCCTACACTATATCATTACCCTATGCCTTATACTTATTTTTCTACACAATCTTACACTTCTAAGTTTTTCCTACACTATATTACTACCCTATACCTTCCTTTTCTCTCTTCTTACTTTCTGTCTCATCTGACAAGGGCTTTTCTGATCTCTCCTCTCCCAAGATTTCTAATGCAGTCTGTCCCTTCTCAACTGCTTCACTACATCTCTGATCCTCAAGACAACCTCTTACTAGCTTCCACACCGGTCTTAAGAGCAGCTCACTAAGAGCCAAAAAAATTGGGTGCGATGAAGAAGCGCCCATAACTGTTCTCAAGCTAGAAATTAGCAGCTTCACCTTATACTTTTAACCTTCCACTTTAGTCGTGGCCTTTTGAATCCCGCTCTCTTCATTTACAGAGAAGAGCAATTCCCTCTCTAGACGCGGATCCCCACTTTACCTGAGGACTATTCCCCGCTTTGGACGCGGTTCCCCACTTTACCTGAGGATTTCCGGTATACCCCCTGATTGCAAGAAGTTCTGGGCTCACTGGTGAGGGATCTCCCCGTACAGGGCCACCAGTTGTCTCGCCCCCCTCATCCAGCAAGGAAGACACAACACCGAGCTCTTCTTGCAATTTAATCAGGCCTTTGAATCAGTCTTCTGACTTCTAAAAGATCCCCTCCTTCTGAAGGAACCCCCGGGCAAAGCCTCTCCTGGCCTTATATAGGCTCTGGGCAGCCAACCCCAGGTCACCATGTGGGCATTGCCCAATAGGCTCAAGCATGCGTAAGCAAGCCACACATTCTGCTACAGCCTCACCTGAAGCTGTTTAACACAGGAAGCGCTCGCCGTCGGGATGGTGGAAGGCGGTAACCAGTGCCACCTGTAAGGCGTGGCTACACGCAGCTCCCTACATCAGATTACCCTGATTGCCTAACATGTGCCAGCAGGAATAGGGGATAAATATTAAACTTAAATCAGTTTTAACTGTGATAGACATTTAAGAAAAATTTAAGAAAATATTTTGTCTCCTATAGTTAAGTATCTATGTTTGCTGAAAACAAAGCCTAATATTTTAATACATCACTCTTTACAATAGTCACAAATAATATAAAATATCATGGGATAGCTCTAACCAAACAAGGAAAAGACCTATATTACAAGAACTTTAAGTCTTTGAAGAAAGAAAAAGAAGGTATCAGAAAATGGAAAGATCTCCCATGCTCTTGGATAGGGAGGATCAACATAGTAAAAAATGACAATCTTTTTTTTCTGTTTCCTGTACAATTTTATTACTGTTTGATAGTGAATAGTGTAACCAATAGAACAAACTAAGACATATGTGAGTACATGCAAACCTGTAAGTAATGCACCATGATTGTCTCAGAATTATGACTATAGAAATACAGACCTCTCTTTCTGATTGATTTGATAAAAAGAATCCCCAAGTATGATTTGACTTGATTATAATTATGGTGGCATCTTAACCCTGAACTTTGAGATACCAGAGGCAAGTTAGATTCAAAACAAAGGAAATATCTTCACCTGAGTGTGTTCAGTTTTGTTAGCACATTTTATTTAATGCTTCTACTTACTTTTCTATAATGTCCTGTTGTTTGGTTTGGAAAGGAGACATTTGAGGTGTCTACTAAATTGCCAGGACTGCTTATCCTCCAGCAGTCTGGGCTATCAACTTCTCCACACCCTCTTAAACATTTGCATTGACATCTAACCTTGTAGTCACATCAGGTACAAAAGGATCCACAGACTCTGGTTGCTATCTCAAAGTGGCTGTGATGTTGCCCATCTTTTTACATGTGTATTTACCATTTCTATTTCTTTGACAGAGAGGTGATTTGTGAAATCATTTTCTCAGCCTTCAGAATGGGAAAATATCTTCACCAACTCCACATCTGACAGAGGGCTGATGTCCAAAATATATAAAGAGCTCAAGAAACTAGACATCAAAATACCAAATAATCCAATTAAAAATAGGGTACAGATCTAAACAGAAAATTCTCAACAGAAGAATCTCAAATGGCTGAAAGACATTTAAGGAATTGCTCAACACCCTTGGTTATCTGGGAAATGCAAATCAAAACTACTCTGAGACACCATTTTAACACCTGTCAGAATGGCTAAGCTCAAAAGTACTACAGACAACTTATGTTGGAGAGGATGTGGAGAAAGGGAAACACTCCTCCAGTGCTGATGGAAGTGAAAACTTGTACAAACACTTTGGAAATCAGTATGGTGGTTTCTCAGAAAACTGGGAATCAATCTACCTCAAGACCCAGTGACATCACTCTTGGGCATATACCCAAAGGATGCTCAATCATACCAAAATGACATTTGCCCAACTATGTTCTTAGCATCATTATTCATTATAGCCAGAACCTGGAAACAATCTAGATTGCCCTCAACCAAATAATGGATAATGAAATGTGGTACATTTACACAATGGAGTATTACTCAGCAGTAAAAAATAATGATATCATGAAATTTGCAGGCAAATGGATGGAACTAGAAAAAAAATCATCCCAAGTGAGGTAACCCAGACCTACAAAGACAACCACAGTATGTACAAAGGAAAGCCTAACCATGCTATAATTCACAGCCCCAGAGAAGCTAGGTAACAAGGAGGACCCTAAGAGGGACACACATAGATCACCTTAGGAAGGGGAAATAGATAAGCTCTCCTGGGTACACTGGGGGTAGGGGTGGGAGGTTGGAGAGATTGGAGGAAGAGAACATGAGGGAATGAGATGGTTCAGTTGGGGGAAGTGTTAGAGACTGACCCAGGACGGTCTGACTCAAGATTGTTATGTTATGAGTCTGGCAAAACCAGACACCCTTGGCCAAACTACACGTCATGCACAAACAGGACGACCTTGGCTCAACTAAGAAGTATACGTTTTAGATATAGCCTTGAACAGTAATCAGCCAGCTGCAGAGCCTGGGAACCAAAGAGACTTCACCTCCCCCCCGGCCACTCTGACTTCTCCTGAAAATTTTCCACCCTCCTCTCTCAGTTACCCCTCCCTGCTTAAAGCTTTCTATAAAAGCATGTACAGTTCACTTAATAAACGAGCCTTGACACGACTCAGGTTGACTCTTGTCATTTGTTATATGTGCTTGGCTTCGTTCCCTTTCTCTCCCCGTGACTTTCAGGTGTTTCTTGGCTCAAGACCCACGAATAACTGGACCCGCGGGCCGGGTCAGGGAAGGATGGAAAGGAAGAGCAAGGAAAGAGATCTTGATAGAGGGAGCTGTTATGGGTTAGGGAAAAACCTGGTGCTAGGGAAATTCCCAGGAATCCACAAGGATGACACCAGCTAGGACTCCTAGCAATAGAGGAGAGGGTACCTAAACTAGCCTTCCCCTGTATGCAGATCAATGACTTCTCTAATTGTCATCATAGAACCTTCATCCAGTAACTAATAGATGCAGATGCAGAGATCCACAGCCAAGCACTGGACTGAGCTCCTGGAGTCCATTTGAAGAGAGGGAAGAATGATTATATGAGCATGGGGTGTCATGATGGGGGAACCCACAAGAAACAGCTGACCTGATCTAGTGGGAGCTCAAGGACTCTGAACTGACAGTTGGGAAACCTGTATGGGACTGATTTAGGTCCTCTGAATGTGGGTGACAGTTGTGTGGCTTGGTCTGTTTGTGGGGCTTCTGGCAGTGGGACTAGGATTTACCCCTGGTGCATGAACTAGCTTTTCCAGGCCCATTCCCTATGGTGGAATACTTTTATCAGCCTTGATACAGAGGGGAGGGGCTTGGTCCTGCCTCAACTTGACATGACAGGCTTTTTTGACTCCCCATGGGAGGCCTTACCCTCTCTGAGGAGTGGATGGGAGTGGGGGGGGAAGGAAGGAGGGACTTGGAGGAGGGGAAGGAGGGGGAACTGTAGTTGGTATGTAAAATGAAAAAAATTAAATAAAAAAGAAAAAATCTTATCTTGGAAGCTGCATACCCATATGTCACACCATATACCCCATTTGCCCATACATCTCTACTTGCAAGTATTCATTGCAAAGAGTCATTGGTCTGGTTTGAGGCCCCTGATCTCCACTACATGTTTGATGCTGGGCCCCCACTAGGACACTTCCTGCTGTTGCCCTGTGTTGTGGAGATCCTGCAGCTTTGGGTCTGTGGGTCAGGTTCCTTCATGTGCTCCAGCAGATCATAGATGGGGTGGATGTTGGGGCAAGCCAAGGCATAACCCTGGGTCTGAGCACGGGCATCTGTAGGGTTGGTCTGCCTAATGGGAAATGGGGACAGCTCTCCCATGGTCACAATTTTGGGGCTGGCTCACTTACACCTGTGCTAACAGTGTTGTCTTTATTGTGCTGCCCTGGTGAGGTGCAGGGCCTACTCTCTTAATGTTGCAGCTGGTGGGGATCAGGGATGGCTCTCCTAGTCTTATAACAACAGGGCCAGCTCATCCATTTGCCCCTGGCACTGATGCGTGGGGGAGAGGAGGGTAGCTCTCCCCGGTCCATGCCATCACAGGACAGATGGGTAATGGGGATGTCTTCCCCATGCTCACAATTTTGGAGTTGGCTTATCCACACCTATCCTAACAGAACTGGCTCTATTGTGCTGCCCTGGTGAGATGCATGGCCTGCTCTCCTGCATGTTGCAGCTGGTGGGGGTCAGGGATGGCTCTCCCACTCTTATGACCACATGGCCATCTCTCCCACCTGCCTCCGGCATTGATGGGACAGGGTGGGGAAAAGGGACATCTGTCCCATGCTCATGATTTCAGGGCTGGCTCACCCACACCTCTGCTAACAAGGTTTGCTCTATTTTGTTACACTGACAAGGTGCAGGGCCTGCTTTCTCAAATGTTGGAGCTGGTCAAGGTTAGGGATGGCTCTCCTACTCTTATGACCACAGGACCAGCTCTCCCATCCTCCTCTGGCACTGATGGGAGTGCATCATTCCCCCACCCATGCTGCCTTAAGACATATGAAAAGTAGGGACATCTCTCCTATGCTGACAACTTTGGGGCTGGCTCACCCACACCTCCACTAACAGGATTGGCTCTATTTTGCTGCCCTGGTGAGCTGCAGGACCTGCTCTCCCAAATGTTGCAGCGGTTGGGGATTAAGGATGGCCCTCCTGCCCTTATGATCACAAGCCAGCTTTCCCATATGCCCCAGGCATTGATGTTTTGGGGGAGAGGGAAACCCTCCCCTGCCAGTGCTGTCTCATAACAGATGAATAATGGGGACAGCTCCCCCTTGTTCACTACTTTGGGGCTGTCTCATTCATACCTCCACAAACAGAGTTGGCTCTATTGTGTTGCCCAGGGAAGGTGCAGGGCCTGATCTTAGAGGTGCAGCTGGTGGTGGGCAGGGACAACTCTCCTGCTCTTGTGACCTCAGGGCCAGCGTTTCCACCTGCCTCAGGTGTTGATGGGTGGGAGGAGGGCATCTTTCTCTCACCCATGCTGCCACAAGACAGATGAGAAATGGGGAGAGCTCTCCCTTGCTCGCATCTTTGGGGCTGGCTCACCCATACCTTCACCAACAGGGTTGGCTCCATTGTGCTGCCCTGGTGAGGTATAGGGCCTGTTATCTCAAGTGGTGAAGCTGGTAGGGGCCAAGGACAGCTCTCCCACTCTTATGAGCCATGGGCCACCTCTTCCATCTCCCCCAGGCATTGATGGGCAGGGGAGGGGGCTTCTCTCTCCAGCCCATGCCACAATGTGGCAGATGAGGGGTGGGGCTAGGTCTCCCACACCCTTGTCCTCAGGGTTGGCTTACCTGTGCTTTCACCAACAAGATGATCTCTGCTGTGCTGCCCAAAGTACAAGGCTCACTTTCCTGTGTGTTGCCGCTGGTCAAGGGGTCAGCTCCATCACCATCTCAGCCTGCTCCATTCTTCTCTCATCTCTTAAGATTTGCCTCTGTCCTCAGGACCCAAACACCCCCTCTCTCCCATAAGACACCATATTGTACTTCTGTTCACTCTAATAGTGGCCTTCTGGTTGGTGTTGCAAGGTACTGGGTGGGCCCGTGTCTCTTCAGAGTCTGTGGGGGGCAGCCTGTGGTGGGTCTCCTTGTCTCACTCACAACACTGTGACACAGGGCTGGGCTTTCTTCCTCATCACAAGAAGATCATTATAGTGCCCAAACATTGGGTGCTTATGGCAGGCTCCTGGTTGGTGCATTTGGCTGTGCACCCCAGTCACATGGCATGGGGTAGATGCTTGGCTGGAGTTCTGCTACAGTCAGGGTTGGAATCCCATGCCCCTACTCAGCTGTGTTGTGTCCATCACTGATTTAGGCCTGGGTTGGGCCAGCAGCTCCTGCTTGAATGTGGCCCCTGAAGACCCAAGAATCTGGGGGGTGGGTCGCTCTCTGTGTCCATTGCCAATTCAGTCCTGGGTTGGGTTGGTGGATTTTCCATAATCTTGATAGATATGTAACTATCGATTCTTACTCTCTGACTAAAGAATATGAAATATTTTAAGTCTTATGGTTTTCTTGTTTGTATGAGTTCTCTTCAGTGTACGTATTCACATATGTACTAAAGAGGAAAGACACTTTATCATATTTCTTATACTTACATAATATCTCTTTAGTATGAACCTTCATATATCTTTGAAAGAATTTATATATATGAACTTTTCATATATTAAAATCATTTTGGTCTAGTGTGAGTTCTCATATTTCATGATGGATAAGAAACAGCTGAACACATTTTTTTCCAGGTTTTTCCTCTATATTAAAAAACAGAGAGAGGGTCTGAAAGAGATGGCTCAGTGATTAAGCGTACTGTCTTCTCTTCCAGAGGACCTGAGTTCTATTCCTAGGACCCACATGGCAGCTCACAATCATCTGTAACTTCATTTCCAGGGGATCTGATTTCCTTCTTTGGCTTCTGTGGGCAGCAGGTACTTCATACGGTGCATAGAAATACATACAGTCAAAACACCCATACAAATAAAAAAGAGGATTCATTTATTTCACATGGTTATGGATATTATGAAGCCCCACAACATGCTACATGCAATCTAGAAAACCAGCTAAACTAGTAGTAAAGCTTAGATGTAATCCAAAAGCCTGAAACTATGTGAGCTAGCTTTTGAAAGTCCTGGAGTCCAAACATTGGAGTTCTGTTATTCAGATGCAGGAAAAAGTTGGTGTTCCAGATGCAGAAGACAGCTGGCACCAGCTTCCCTTGGGTGAGAGTGTATCTTCTCTATATGGACTAATGGTTCAAATTTTTAATTTCTTCCAGAAACACAGACACACCCAAAAATAATGCTTTATCAGCTCTTTATATGTTCCTTAATCCAGTCAAGTTGGCTTTTAAAACTAACCATTATATATGATTTCTCTCCAATGAATCCACAAAAGGTATAATATATAATGCATAGTAAAATATCAAGAATAATTGGAAGATTTGTCACACTGTTTAAATCATAGAGACTTACTTCATGTTTGTACCCACATAGTTATGAATGGAAGACCAGAACCTACATTTCTTATAATTGTAGAATGCTTCCATTTTTCTCACTTGTTGTGTAAATTTTAAGGAAGATTAAGTGAAAATTTTTCCCACATTCATATCCACAAGTCTTCTCTTCAATGATAATTCTTACATGCACATTAGGAATATAAGAAATAAGACTGTCTTACATTGTATTATATCCACAAGTTAGAAATTCAATATGAGTTCTCACTTACACACTAACATAATTAACAAATGGAGGGATTCCCCCAATTTCTGCAGTCAGAACATAATTGGCATCAAAAAGTTGGAAAGAATTTTCACTATTCTTATATTCATAAGACTTTTCTTCACCGTGGTTACATATACAGTGGTGGGCGAAGAATTAATATTTTCTACATTTTGTATCCTCATAGTATTTGTCTTCAATGTGTTATTTACATGAGTCCTAAGGTTCAAGAAACATTTAAAAGGTTCTCTGTATACCTCATATTGATTGAGATTATGACCAATGTGTTATCCCATATGTGTCTTAATTGAGAAGTCAATAAATGCATTCTCACATTCATTGATTTTTCTATTCTCCAGTATGAGTTCTCGAGTGAACATTTTGTCTTGGAGTCTGAATGAAGGCCTATTTCTTTTCATTACTTTCATTTCATTTCTTTCCAGTTAAAATATACTCTGTATTCTAAATATAAAGTCTTTTTGAGAATTTTCCAATTTTATTGTAAACACAGAGTTTCTCTACCATATGAATTCTCAAATATAGCTCCTCTCTTTTGTACTGATCTTCCACCATAGCAAAATGAATGAAAATCAAATACTTAAAACTGTTTTGTATGTTATGTGAATTTAGTCTAATGTCAACTTAAGGTAAATTGTGATAAGAAATGACTATCCTGATCATTTCTTGAGAAAATATCCATACTAATTTTACTACTAAATGCAACTGAATATCTAAATGAATACTAAAAATTCTTAAGCAAAAGGAAACAGGAAATTATAAACAGAGGACTGAAAACAGATGGTTTGAATACAAATATAATACATACAACCATATAAGTATTATATATTACTTATAAATGGAATGGCCTTTTCAATTCTATGACAGAACCAATGATGTTGGATAAAAAAGCAAAAACCCAACTCTGTTGTTTACAGAATATTTACATTATGTATAAATGCAGGTTGAACATAAAATTATGGAAAAAGATATATCATGCAAAACTAAAATCATAAGACCTATGAAACTGAGTGGTTGGCACTAGGGCAGAAAGCCTAGGACCTAGGACCTGCAAACTGGGCTCACTAGCTGCTGCCCTATTGCTTTTGTGTCCACCCTTCAAGTGACTTCAACCCTTCAGGTCCCTGATCTAGACTAACTTCTGTCTTCCCCCTTATACCCCTGCCACATCTTCAAGAAAACCACCCTAACTAGAAACTGTCATGCTGGGTTCTGGCCACGGCAACTATGCACTGACTAGGATCTCTCCATCTCAGCCCCAGGAGCCTACTTCCCCACCAGCCCTAGTCCAGCTCCAGCCCCAGAGCAAAGTTAGAGGAGAGCATTGAAACAATGTGTATGTTAAATGCCAAGAGCCTAAATGAGAAGAAGATAATGGAGAAGGCAAACTGGAAAGAGAGAAAGGGATTGGAGGTGGAGATCATATCTCAGGAGGAAGATAAAGAAACTACTGAATATGTAGAAGGGTATTAGAAGGTAATGAAGATGATGATGAGGAAGAAGAGGACAACAAAGGGATTGTGCTTTAAAGAGCCTTGGGATAGCAGATCCCAAACATCAGAAGATAGCTTGTCATCTTGACACAAACCTGAGTCTCCCCCAGAACCTATATTGAGGAATAGCCCCTAGTGAACTGACCTGTGCACACATCTGTGAGACATTTTCCTTATTGATAGATGATATGGGAGGTGTTGACATAAGTTCTGTGTTGTGTAAGAAAAGTAGCTGAGCAAGCAAAAGAAAAGCCTGACATTAAGCAGTTTTCCTCCATGATCTCCGTTTCAGTTCTTGCAGCCAGGTTCCTGCCCTAGTTTCCCTCAATGTTGGGTTGTGACCCAGGAGCTAGAGTGAATTACTTCCTTCCCAAGTTGCTATTGGTCAGTGTTTTAGCATAGCAACAGTGAAGCAAAGTAGGAGAGCAGGGCTTTAGTATTAATATCTTCTAATGGGCTAGTGGTGGGGACCCTCGGGGTTTGGAGTTAGGGAGAGAACAGATGAGTTCAGCTGCCTTCCCCTGGATAACTGCTCTTGACCCGTCCCAGAGCTGATACCCTTTGGCCCCTTCATGGCTTGCCAATTGCTTGTTTCCAGAAAGAGCCATTGCTCCACCTCCTGACCTGTTCCATCTGAGCTCTGCAGCTGCCTCCACTTGCCCCTATCCACTTCTTTGCTCCCCTCCTGCCTCGCTCCACAATCCCATTTGTCCTGGTTCTCCTATAGCAGCCTATCCACACACACTCTGCACCCAAGTCTCCCGTCCTGCCTCACCCGTCTCTTGCTTGACCCTTCAGTCTCCCTCAGGTCCCCTCCTCTCAGATAGTGCTGAGCCAAGGTGGGTCCATGGTTCAGCAAGCCTGACAGCCTAGCTCATCATTGTAGCTGGAAGGTTTCTCCAGTCCTGCCTGGCCCTGAGGTCCCACAGCCACTTATAAAATAATCACTCAGAGGCTTAATATTATTTATAAACTGTATGGTCCGTGTCAGGCTTCTTGCTAGCTAGCTTTTATACCTTAACCCATTTCTACTAACCTATGAGTTGCCACGTGGCTGGGGCATTACCCATCTGCTGGCATCTTGTTGCTCCTTCGGCAGTGGCTGGCATCTCTCTCTCTCTCCTCTCCTTTCTTCTCTCTGTATATCTGCTTGGGTTTCCTGCCAGCCTCTAAGATGCCTTGCTATAGGCCAATGCAGCTTTATTTATCAACCTCAGAGCAACACATATTCACAGCATACAGAAAGACATCCTACAGCACATTATCTTTCCACTTTTGTGTAACTTGGTAAAGAAATGGTCATAACTCTAAAAAGATAACTGTGGGATGTCTATATCAGACAAATATTGACTAGAAACTGAAAAGGTACATTCCACAATGATGAATGCCAACTCATCACACTAAAACAAAACAAATAACAACAAAAACCCCTGCCTGTGTGAATCAAATAATAGATTCAAAGTGAATAAGGTTTTGGAAAATTCTAGACTTGAAAAGGGAGATAGACAAATATATACACTAGCATATTTGAAGAAATTAACACATTCTCCTAGTAAATTATTAAATATATAGGAAATTATGCATAAATAATATTTAAACATTATTAAACAACTTTTAGTTAATATTTATAAATCTTCATTCCTAGCAACTACAGAATATACATTTCTTCCAAATGGACATGGGGATTTTTACCAATATACTTCAGAACACTGGATTCTTTGAGCAAAATAATTCAATCTGTTTTCAAGACTGCAGTTACACAGAATATAGTCCCAAATCCAAAAAATTGGAGAGTATTAAAATAGTGAAGTACCACACAGAGAAAAAGCACATATTCATACTTTATGTGTCTTGATTTAAGTTAGAAAAGTAACACATAGAATAAAGAAGAAAGCTAGCAATAAAAGAAAGCTAAACCCAAAGGAGATATGAGAAATTATAATATAATAGCAGAATTGGATGAAACAGAAAATAGAAAGCAATAGGCAATGTGTCAAAGGGAATGCTGGCTTGTTTTAAAAAATTAATTAAGTTGATACTCTCATATTAATGCTTATAATAAGAAGAGGGGTGGTTAGGGATTTAGCTCATTGGTAGAGCACTTGCTAGGCCCTGGGTTCAGTCCTCAGCTCTGGAAAAAAGAAAGAAGAGGGGAGAAAATACATATTACCAATATCTAGAAAAAAAAGAGAGCATCATTGTATAGTCTAAGTACAGTAAAAGATATATTAATACTATAAATAATGTCTTTCAAATATTCCATAACTTGCATAAATTTTGAGATAAAAAGTTGAGATTGCAATGCAGCCTTCCCAAAGGAAAACAATTTACCCATGGATTATTTTTTCTTTCATCTTTTAAAGGGAATTTTTTATTTCCTCTTTAAGGGAGTTTTTCATTTCATCTTTAAGGGCCTCTGTCATCTTCTTAACGTCATTTTTAGGATTGATTTCTTCTGCTTCTTCTGCCTTGGTATGTTCAGGTCTTGCAGGTGTAGAATTGCTAGGTTTGGATGTTGTCATATAGGTCTTTATGTTGTTGCCTGTATTTTTGCACTGGCATCTACTCATCTCTTTCTCGGCTCAGTGCAGGTGGTGTCTGTGTCTGAAGGTGCCTTTCTTGTTCTAATTGTTAGTCTTGGTCCACTAGGAGTTCTTGGCTGAATCAATGCTGTTGGGTTCTGTTTCTCTGGGAGCAGCTTAGTCCAAGCAATGTTAGTGAGTTCTGTCTTAGGGAGCAGTTGTTACCAATTGGTGCAGGGTGGGCTTATGGCTCCAGTGGTTGTTGGGTTCATAGAGGTTGTTTTTTTTTGTTTTGTTTTTTGTTTTGTTTTGTTTTTTGGTGGGGGAGCAGGGAAAGGTAGCTGTCTGGTCCCTGGGACTCCGATGGTTGGGGCCTAGGGGCTAGAGACCTGGTCTGGAGATGGGGGCTTACTTGTTCCCAGTCAGTGTAGGGTGGGATTATGATTCTGGTGATCTGGTTCGGTGGCTGGGAAGCACCTTCTTTTGTGTTCTCAGGTCCCATTTTGCTCATTTGTCAACTTCTCAGCTGATTTTGTTTCCTCAGACTGCAGACTGTAGGATTCTGAAACCTCTCCTGAATGGATCTCAGCTGAGCATGTTGTTTAGTAGGGCAATCTCACCAACACCTCCAAGTTGTTGGGTTTCTCAGGATCAGCAGTTGGGCCCTGGGTTGACTTCAGGCAGAATGTTCCAGTCTGTTCTGGTCACATCCCACTGAGACAGCTCCTTCCCTGAGTGCTGGGATTAAAGTCGTCCCTGCTCCAAGCTCTTAATCTCCATGTTCTCACCAACTCCTCAGTGGATAAAAGCTCAGCTTCTGGTCTTTATTAAGACCGCACCTCTGCCTCCTTTGCCTCTGCCTCTTCCTCTGTATACCCATGGATTATTTTAATGCTAAATTATATCAAATTCATAAAATAAAAGAAAAATAATAAAAACTTCATTAGCTACTCTTCTGATGTTGTGATAATGTACCATAACCAAATGAGACTGAAGGAAGAAAGAGTTTATTTTTGCTTACTTTTCCAGAGAGAGAGAGAGAGAGAGAGACCATAATGGTTGGGGAGGTATGGAAGTAGGCATCCAGAGCAAAAAGCTGACAGATCACATCTTCAACTACAAACACCAAGTGGATAGAGGAAATTGGATGTGGGGTAATGCTGTGAACTCCTGAATCCCAACCAAGTGAGTTGCTTTCCATCAGGCCCTCACTGCCTCCCCAACAAGCTCCACCAACTGGGGACCAAGTGTTCAAATATCTGAGTTGATGGGAGACAATTTTCATTCAAACTACCACAAACACCTCATATTAACCTTCATTATATAGAAGAGGAAGAGACAATTCCAAACAATTTGTGAGACCATGGAAACTTGAATGAACTGACCTAACAAGTTTGAATCTCTAGACCTACTTCAAAACATCTCAGCTTATGGGAAGATTGTTAGGATTAACCCAAGTATAATATTTAGAAAAATCAAGAGAAACACCAAATTTAAATGTACTTCTTTCTCTCATTTTGTATTCAAATCAACATTATTATTTTGATATTTGTCATCAGTGCTTCCAAGTGACAGGAACTACTCCTGACTGGCTGTTAATGGCAATAGTCTGGAGAAAACAATACTTTTTATTTTCTAACCCATTACCAGTCATACTGGAGACTGAAAAGATGAGACCAACTTTTGAAAGTTCTGTCAGTCAGACAGTATGGTAAATATGATCACAGCAATCAGAGTCACATTATACCTGTCTAGGTACATGAGAGAAAAGTCATTAAAAACATATTAATAGAAAATGTATTTGTCCCTGCAAAGAGACTTCTGCATTATTAACTGCTCTGAAATTTCCCAGGCATTAGGGAAAGGTTTCTCTGTTGTATGTAAGTTTTTCTCTCCAATGCACGTGTAAACATGTCCCAACTGCCCAGTCCTAAATAACTTACTCTGAGGCTGAATATGAATTATAAATGCTCAACCAATAGCTCAGTCTTGTTACTAGCTAACTCTTACACTTAAATTAATTCATATTCCTATCTATGCTTTGACACATGGTGGTATTTTATTAATATGACACATTCATCTCCTGCTCCCTCAGCATCTGTCTATTGACTCTTTACTACACCTTCCTCTTCCCATCATTCTTAGTTTGGTCATCCCACCTATACTTCCTGCCTGGATACTGGCCAATCAGCATTTTATTAAACCATTTTGAGTGATAAATCTTTACAGTGTACAAGAGGATTATTCCACAGCATACATGCATCCCTGGCAGTGAATCTCCTGATTTTAACATATGTTACAAGGCAATTAGGATGAAAATTTCCTCCAGTCAGTCATTCATCTCATATTTTACTATAAACAGTGAGAAGAAATCAGGGTGTACTTTCAACACCTTTCCTGGAAATTTTCTTAGCCAAACATCCAAATGCATCAGTTCTTTTCCTCATCTAATGTAGGTCACAATTCAGCTAAGTTTTCTGCCACTGTATAAGAATAAAAGTAGGGGTTGGGCATGGTGGCGGATCTCTGTGATTTTGAGGCCAGCCTGGTCTACAAAGTGAGTTCCAAGATGGGCTCCAAAGCTACACAGAGAAACCCTGTCTTGAAAAACCATAAAAAAGAACAAAAGTATTAATTTTCCTCTAATTTTCAATAATGTTCTCTTTATCTGGGCTCTTTCTAATAGTAACTTTAATGTCCATAGTTCTCCCTATAGCTTGTTTAAATATTTTGTAAGTTCTATAAGCCAACATGTTCTATAAGTACCACATTCCTCACTTCCTTTTGCATTTTCACCAACAGAATTGTTAATATCACATTTCTATCAAGTCTGTTCAAAGCAATCTGAATATGTCCTATTCTGTGTCTGCAATTTCAACTATATACTTTTTTGAGACAAGGTTTCTCTGTGTAGTCCTGGTTGTCCTGGAACTCACTCTGTAAACCAGGCTGGCCTCAAACTCAGAGATCTGCCTGTCTCTGCCCCACAAGTGCTGGGATTAAAAGGTGTGTGCCACCACTGCTGGTCCTTAGGAAATTTCTTCTTCATATCTTTCTCTCTCTTTTTTGGTATGAGTGTGTTTTCAAGACAGGGTCTCACTCTCTAGCTCTAGCTGTCCTAGAACTCACTAGACAAGGATGGCCTAAAACTCTGCTTCCCACATGCTGGGATTAAGCACATGTGCCACAATGCCGGGCTGTTCCTCTTCATCTCAAGGTAGACTCAATTTTGCTTTTAAAGCCTTTCACTGTTCCTATCAGACCCACCCAAATGATTTAGGATATACTCCCTATTTTCCATTTAGTTTATAAACAACTTCAATTTCATTTGTATTTTATCTTTACAATGTAAAGTAATATTCATAGGTTCTAGGGATCAGGACTGAACATCTTGGAGGTCATTTTTTTCTGAATAATATCTCTAAATCATTCAATACTACATCAACATATCCATTAGTAAAATTCGTTTGGCTAACTAATATTAATTCTATAATGCATTTTCTTCCAAATTCCTTATCAATCAGAGCAATGTCATCATCCAAAGCAAGCAGACATTAGCATGCTATACCACCAGAAGCTATCCTGAGCCAAGAATTTGGGGTTTACACCAAGATTTCCTCACTATAAAAAGTGATAACAGCAAGAAATATATCATTGTTCCTGGAGTCTATTGGCTTTACAGAAAGTTCTTGAACACAGGCAGTCTGGGAGCAACATGCTAAGTACTCCCATCAGCTAAAGATAATGGAGAGGCTTTTGTTCTTTTCTATGTTAACTTAGACCAGAAAGAACAGGTGATGTGGATATATTTTTTCATGAGACCATATTTACAGTGAACATCCAAAAAAGCTTGAAATTACCTTGTTACTTCCTGTTAGAGAATAGAAAACATAATCAAGGTATCTGGAAGAAACTCAGCATTAATGAATATGAACTGCTACTAAAGAAAACATAAATAAGGCTATTGAAGTCCTAGCCATGCCAAAAAAATAAATAAAAACCCTAAGGATTTCCAATTTTAAAATGAAGTGTTATTTGAAGAAATCATATATTCTTCTGTGGTGTCACACATTAAGGAATGCATTTTTTATTTTGGGGGACTTACTATGTCCTGTTCATCATATAGCCCAGACCTAGCTTGAATTCTCTAAGTAGTAGATGACCTTGAATTCCTGATAGCCTGCCTCCACGTTTAAATGCTAGGATTACAGGGTGATCCAACCTAGGGCCTTCAACAAACCGTACAGGCACTCTATAAACTAATCTATTCTCCTACGCCAGGAAACGTACTTTCAAAATTAGAATTGTGTTCATTAGAAGAAATTCACATTCTTTGGGAGAGAGTACTGCCAATTCAATCAGGAACATGAAGTAACCTGACGTAAAATGCTCAATAACAACACAACTTGAAAAATACTTATACAGTTAACAAGCTACTAAACAACAACACTACTTAAACTTGTAGAGAAAGGGAAAAACAAATACAAATAAACTTACTACAAAATTTGAAAAGAAAATGCAAAATCAAAAGAGACAGAACTATACAGCCGGTGAAA
>CABHPQ010139855.1:0-22418 GCA_902168405.1 Peromyscus aztecus | reverse complement strand
ATGTCACACATACAAAGCAACGTGAGGGCAGGGGAGGTAAGAGAGTAAGGCCAGCACAGCCAGGGACAGCAGCAGCTGAACGAGCAGAGGACGCAGCCTCACCAATACCTTGTCCCCTGCTCCAAGAAACTGATATCTGCCTCTAGATGTCCAAAACAGCGAGAGAACAGGTTCTGTTTCAAGCCACTGAAGGTGGGGAATGTATTTGTGCCATGACGGGAAACTAAGGCAGGCATTGACAAAGAAAATGTAAGAGTTCTCATGAGGCTCGAGGTCTTCTTAGCCTTTCTCTCCCCATCTCTTCTTCTGGGTGCGCATGGCTGTGTTCTGGGTTGCTAGGCAGGCCTTTGTTCTATGCATTTACACACGTGGATATAGTCTGGGAAGATTTTTGTTTGTTTGTTTGTTTGTTTGTTTGGGGGGGTTGTAGTTTATAAGTCACCCAAATAATTCCCCCAAATGTATATTTTAATTCCATCCATTTTTAAACTCTGAAGGGCTGTGTGTGTTCTTCTGTGACTTACATCTTCTACCGCATATTCTGTGTGGGGATTGATTGGCCTTGGCTGCCAGCTAGCTAGATTGAGACGTCTAGGAATGGAATGCACACCCCATGTATCTGTTGGGTGTTTCCAGAAAGGGCTGATATGTGGTGCAGTAACAGGGTGAGGGAGGGGTGGCTGACCTGGAAGGTGGGCAGCACCTTGTTGTGGGCCTGTGGGGAGGTTGGAGGCAGGCCTTTGTGCATAAATAAGCCTCTCGCTCCTGTACAAGAGTCATGGCTGTCGTCTGTGATGTCAACTCCAGCTTCTTCGGTGGGCTTGCCTGCCCCAACTCAGGACATTTAATGAAATCAGCACTTGATAAGACCTGTGTTGGACACCAGGTTCTTTGAGTAGATATTATGGCTTCCAGTTTAGTGTTTTTGTGGGATTCCTGAGTGTGGGAATGAGTGGGTCTCTAACTCTTGCGCCTTCTCTTGGGCTCTTTTCCATCTGTTTGTTATATTCAATTCCAATGTGTTAGTTTTTGTTTTACTTTATTTTGTTATTTTATTATCATCTTTTAGGAGCCTGTTTATTTCTAATGAGAGACAGAAAAGGAGAGGATCTGGATGGAAAGGGAGGTGGGAAGGAACTGCGAGGAATAGAGGGAGGGAAAACTGTAATCAGGATATACTTCCTGGGGGGGGGGGCGGAAATCTACTTTCAATAAAAGGACTCAATACTTTTGGTTCTCCAGCAATCTACTTCTCAAGTAGCTACCACACTCTCTATCTTTGCAACCTACAGACTGCATTGTTGGACTACCCAGGCCCTATTGTGTGGGCCAACCGAATAACCCCCACTTATAATCCTAAATGGCTGTATCGTACTGGTTCTGCTCCTACAGAGAACCCAAATGTATTGTTTCCTTGAGGTTTATCTATAGAAATATAGGCTGAGGGCACATTTTTCTATACTGTATCATATTCCATTCTATAAATGCACCCTAGTTTGATGATCTATTTTTATCGTTTTTTTTTTAGGAAAGACTAAATTCCACCACACTATCTACCCTTAGGCCTCCAATGCTCTGTCTCACACTTAGAATCATTTAGACTCTTCCTCATGACCCACCCTTGGCTCTCCCACCCTGCTTCACCCCTCTACTCCGTAACCCTTGGCCATCTTCCGCTCATGAACATACAGCACTCACTTCCATCTATGGATTCCCACTGGCAGCCCTCTCTGGACCACTGCATCCTCAGGTTTTTGCAGTCCTGGCTCCTTTTTTATTCAAGTCTTCTGCAACCTGATCTAACACCCAATCCAAACTCACCCTAGCCTGTGCCCTTCTCCGGTGGCTCCGTTTGCCTCGCTCATCTGCACTTGCCTGTGTGCTTGCTTCCTGCTGCAGTGTCTATCTTCTTAAACAACACAAGCTGATCTCATCCAGCTCTCTACCAGCAACCAGAGCAACACTGGCGTGGGGTGGATGGCTAGCTATATTTGTTGGATGGATAAATGGATGGATGGATGGATGGATGGATGGATGGATGGATGGATGGATGGATGGACGGACAAAGCTATAAAAACACAAGCATGCTATAAGCAGATTAGGGATAACCAAACTTCAATTGCTCATCCGTTCCTAGCACATATCTTATCCAGTGCTGATTCCTTAAAAGGCCCTGAGCTGAGCTAGGTGAGAACTAATCCTTTGCTCAATACGCTTGTTTCTTGTTTAGCAGATTTGGTTAGTGAAAGCTACCTGTGCAACGTGCAGAGCTGTGGTGACATTAATCCAGAAGGAATTAACCTACATCTACGTTCATGCTCTGCCCTCGCCTATATTTCCATGTGGGGTGGAGCAAGTACTCCTAGGTGACTAAGTCACTAGACCCTTGTTAGTGAAGAAAGGGAGGAGGCTGGTTACCACACCTTCCAAGCCTCTCTGTAGCCGGAAGTAGAAGCTTCATCCAAGCCTTCCCCGATTTGGGCAAGACCCCAACAGGTAGAAAGGCTACCCCACACCTGGGCTGACCACCAGGAGTATGGAATATCTCAGACATGTCAAACACCAGACGGGACTCAGATATAAAGTAAAATGAAAAAGAGTTCATTCCCCAACATGTAGAGCCTCACGTAACACCACACCGAGGTGATGTCACGGGCTCCACAGTCCACCTGCAGCATCTGGAACTCCTTTGAGATAATCCACTTTCTAAACTTAATTATTTCTTCAGCCTGGATAGCCAGAAAACATAATCATGGAAGCCTGTGCCAGATGATGGATAGCCAATGATTTTAGGGTCTCAGCGGTTTACTTTCTCACCAGTGATTTTCCCCTTGTTTAACAAAAATAAAAACAGTATTCTCAGTCAGGCATGGTGGTACACACCTGTAATCCAAGAACTTGAAGGGCAGAGGCAAGAGGTCTGACCACTCTGCAACCTGCTTTTATTAAGTTTGAGGCCAGCCTGGGCTACCATTTGTCACAGGGGGAAAAGGAACCCAGTAAATGGGGGATGGTGGTCATCACATGGCTGAGGGGCAGTGACGGGCACTCCTCAAAAATTACAGCAAAATAAATCAAGAGATGTCCGATGTAGTACATTAATGGTGCGGTGTGGTGCTATGTGTACATTGTTGATACTCCTCATGTCCCTTTTAAGGGAAGGAGCTGTCCAGCTGAAAACACAAAGGCCATGGACAGTTGTAGTGGTATTCCCACCATCAACAAAACCACCAGTGGAAATACTTTCTCCCCACATGAAGGCTGAGGCCACACTCTGGCTCAACTGATGCTAATCACGTATTGTATTATCGTACTATTTACCCAGAAAAAAACAGAAATGACAAAATGCTCCATGAACTAAACCCCAGACAAGCCAGGAAATACTCAGCTCAGCACGTGGACATTCATGTGAACAGACAAGCAGCCAGATAACACCTTCCTGGCGTGATTTTTTTTCTATAGTAAATCAGTATCTATGTTCCTTCCTTTCTTGACTCCTGTGAGTCAGCCATTAAAGAATCAAAAGAGAGCAACTCCCCTGAACCAGGAAAGGTAGGTTAATCATACCTCGAGGTATTTTATCTCTATCTCTCCTATGCCTCCCAAAAAGGGTACAAAAAGACAATTTAAGATCTATAGCTCTAAAGCATTTAAATTTGAGGTAAACCCCAAAGTTAATGTGCACAATTTAAAGAACTAGACAGAGCATGGCAAAGGCAATCTTTCCATGCCCTGTCCACTTTGAGGAGCACGGAAGGTGCTTCTGATGTTCTTGGCGTGTTCAAGTCACCCGGGCACTCCTTCATAACCTTTATTCCACAGTTTCAACTGCTGAAGGAACTTTATTTATCACCCCACCTCAGAAACCAGGATTCACACTCCAGGTATGCTGCCACCAAGTGGCAGTCCTGCGACAGTCGCCTGATCCAAATTCCCAGAGCTGTGGCTCTGCCTGCCTTCAGTGGTAGGGTTCTACTGGTCAACACCTTGACAGCTATAGACTTCTTGGTTCTGTTTATTTTCTACCACAGACTCACAAAAACAGACACACGTACAGTCACCCAATCATGTGTTTCCTTAGCCTCCAGTACAAGTCCCCCAAGAGTGAAAGTTTTTGGAAACAGAATCATCTCTCTGTGTGAGACAGGAATCGTCCTACCGAAGCCACAACCTCAACAGTTATCAGTTTACTGATAAAGAGGTGAATGAGGGACAAGGGGGCACATTTGCCCACTAGTCTTCTGCCCTTCTTTAAATTGTCTTACGTGCACTGCAAGCTTCTGAGCTCCCTCAGAGTCAAGCAGACTTCTGAGCCACACTACCGTCCACACAGTCTCTTTCTGTCTCTACCGGATATTCCAGGAACCTCGTTTGGGCTGGAGGAAAGATTTTGGTGCTCAAAGATGTCTTCTTCCCCTTCCTCTTTCTTCCTTCCCCTTCCTCCTCCTCCTCTTATACCTCTCCCTTTCCCTTTTTCCCTTTCCCCTTCTTCCTCCTCCTCCTCTTCCTCCTCCTCTTCTTCCTCTCCCTCTTCCTCTTCTTCCTCTTCCTTCTTCATGGATGGCAAAGAGGACCTCAGTTCATTCTCTAGACCTCTACAGTCTCACTACCTGCTTTTCTGGTATAGTCCACCTGCCTTGGCTTCCCCAGTCCCAATCACTATTGCTAATAGAACACCTGCTGGAACCAGAGCTAAGTCCATGGAAGCCTTAACTAGCTGTACCACCTGGATCTAAGCTTTTGCAACTTGAAAACTCTTCCGAAAGCATTTTATGGAGGCACCTGTGTCCTTTGCACAGAGTAGATGTCTCCTTCACTGGTGTCTTTAACTCACATATTATTTTTTATGGGGAGTATTGCATACATGCCCTCCAGCCCAAGCAGGAAGAGCTCATACAGTGGTATTAGTAAGAGGTTCCAGAGGTGCTGCATCCCATCCCCGCTGTCCGCTCATCTCCTCCTTCTCCACCCAGCCTCTCCTTCCTCTGTCTCACTCACTTTCAGTGACCAGCTTGGCCTGCACCCTACAGCTGGGGGGAGGGGGGGAGAGAGGGGAAAGGAGAAGGAGGAGGGGAGGGAAGGGGAGGGGAGAGGAGGGAAAGGGGGCAGAGGAGGGAAAAGGCAGGGGAGAGGAGGGAACGGGGGAGGAGAGGAGGAGGGGAAGGGTAAGGAGAGGAGAAGAGGGGAGAGGAGGGAAAGAGAGGGGAGGAGAGGAGAGGACAGAGGAGGGGAAGGGGGAGGAGAGAAGGAGAGGAGAGAGGAAGGAAAGGGAAGGGAGGAAAGAGAAGGGGAGAGGAGGGGAGGAGAGGGGAATGGAGGGGAAGAGACATGGTCTCAATGTCAAAAGTAGATCCAAACCTTTGTCTTTGGATCTTACAAAATTTTTGTCTGTTCCAAGCAATTCTAACTAGTCCCAACAACAGTTGGCTCCATGAGAAAAAATACATAATCGAGACACAAACATGTCTTTGTTCAGATGAATAATGATTTGGTTCACCCCAACTATTTAAAGATGCACATGTACTTCCTCTTCCTGCTTCACTGTCATGTAAACTCAACGGCTCTAGAAGTCCAGAACATTGCTTCTGATATAGACTCAGCCCTCCGGAAATTTCTGCCTCTAAAGTTAGGGGACTGACTGGTTGAAGCCCCAGGCATCATGCAGCTTGAAATCAGTGGAAGCTGTCCTTAATGATACATTTAAATAGATCTGCTTAAGAAGAGTGGCAGTGAATAGCACACTGGTTTTGGTCGGCCTGCTGCACACTACAATCATGACAGCACTTTGTGTGCTGGTCACAACCAACATACTGAATTCAATATCTCTCCAGCCCCCAGCACAGCATCATTAGACAAGCAGTTCTATGACTGAGGGAGCCGAGGCCCATAAGGCCTGAAGAACTGACTCCAGGTCACACAGCTTGTAAGTGTAGAGATGGGATAGGAGCCCAGGTAGCCTGTCTGTGTGCAACATCTTGATCTTTCCAGATCAACTCTGCAAAGAGGGAACGGTGATAGTGTTCTCACAGGAGACACCCAGTCACCTCCAGGGAAAGCCATCAAGGTTATTCAATAGGCCCTCACTGTTTGGAGACCACCACGTCCATACATAAATTTATATCCAAACAGAAATATCAGACAAAGAGAAATGGAATTGCTTCAACAAATATTTTACCAACAGTCTGTTTGGAAGCAAATTAACACCTTATAACAAAAATGGAATAAAACACATTACTGTCATAATATTAAATGTGAAATTGAGCATTACAATACTTAAAATTTTATGTCCAGTAATTCATTTCTGCAATTTGTTATTCACTCACTTGTCTTATAAAACATTTGTTTCACCCCAAATGTGTAAGATGCATATGTATTTACTCTTTTACATGTATTTTCTGTATTCAGCAGCAGGTTTTTCAGGCACAGAGAGTATTTAAGGTCTTAGCTTGTTATCTGGTATCCCACTGATTCTTGCTATGGTATCTTGTTTCTTCACATAAATATGATTATTATTGAGATTACCCTCCATGCTTTTCCAGTGAAAGGTGTTTGTGGCCCGGTAGGAAAGCAGATTCCACAAATAATGATCTGTGTCTGTTCTGTCCAGGAGTGAAGACATCATCAATACTAGAAAACTTAGGATGTTTTACCAGCTGGAGAGTTTTCAGGCCACCGGCGTGATATTGATTTGATCTCAAAGCCTCACAACAGATGGTTAATGGTTACCAGTCTTCAAGGAAGATTTTTTTCTTATTTGGTTCAGTGCCAGTGTTTGATAATTTCCTTTAGGTCCTGTGAATAGACATAAAGATTGTTAGTTTTTAATTTTAGTGCCCCTTACACCAAGGGTGTGGCCTTCTAGAACCCCAGCTTCCTGGAGGGTCTTCTAGTAAGTCTAGTGCCTTGGTCTTTCTCAGAAATACATTTTATGGTAGATAGCTGGTTCTGCCGCTCTCTCTTGTCACCTTCCTTTCTAGGCAGAACCTCAGCACTAGGTATGACTATAGTTTTACCTTCCTGGAAGCCTATGCCCAAACATAAATTTTATCATACATATTCATTTTCAGTAAAGGGACAGCTCAGGTACCTTGACTACCACTTTACCATCTTGGCAAGTTATTTCTATCACTTATGAAACATGGCTTCCCTATTTCATATATCTATATGATGGATATATATATATATATGTGTGTGTGTGTGTGTGTGTGTGTGTGTGTGTGTGTGTGTACATGAAATGTGACCAGTTGTTTCAAGCTCCTACAGCTGACCCTTCCCTGCCATGCTGGACCCCAACCTCAAACTATAATTAGAAATAGACTCTTCTTAATCAAGTTGTCACAGCAGCAAAAGAAGTAACTAAAATGGAATATTGGTACTGAGAATGGGGCCACTGAAGTGATAAACCTCACCATGTACTTCTTAGGCCCTTGGAACTTGTTTGCAGGACAAAAGTGGAAGAATTTGGAATTGAAGGCTAGAAAATTCTTTGAATGGTATGAGCAGGATTTAATGACCATTCTGGTGGGAATTTGGAAGTCCGGGATGCCATGAGAAATGCCAATATGTGGGCCCAGTGGAGGAAATGTCCAGACAAGATGTCTTTAAGCTGTGGCATGATTAATGTTCATCCCACTGTGCACTGGGGCAATAGGAAAGGCTCCCTGAAAGACCCTATCCACCAGAGCCTCCATCTTCTGAAAATACACATTTGAGAGGTGGGGAATGAAGAGATTGATTGATTGAGAGCAAACTGAGAATGCCATTAAAGATGATCTGTGCTTTCCTAGGGTTGTCATGGAAGGCTCAAACTCACAGTGGCAGATGCAGTTGTGATCCAATGAGGCCAGGCTACAGCTCAAGCTGGCAGTTAAGCTTGGCAGCTGCATCCATATGTACCGGTTTGACAGCCATGAAAGATGCGAGAGTGAGGTGCTCATAGAGGCTTGCACCAAGGTTCCAGAAAGCTAAGGCCAGGAAGTATCTGGTAGGATGAGATTCCCTGCAAAGAGGCCGTGTGACAACACTACATAAAGCTGGGAAGGTGAAACCCAAGGCACATTGGAGACCCCAGGATATTGGCGATGCCAGGACTCTGGGATCATCTGCCAAGGAAAGCTACATGCTTGGTGCAGAGTCAACCAAAGAGAAGCTATATGTGTTGCAGAGGGCAGAGCAAGAAAGGTGGGACTACTCAAGCCTTTAGAGCCCAAACAATCCCATCATCAACTCCAAATGCCCAACACGAAGCCACAAGGTTTGGTATTTGATCTGCTGTATTTTGATCTCCCTTTCCTTTGGTCCAATCTTTCCTTGCTATGGTCCCCTTTTCCCTTTTTGAATGGGACTATTTACTTGGTGCCATTGTATGTTGTTGGTTTTTGTTGTTGTTGTTTGGTTTTGGTTTTGTTTTGGTTTTGGTTTTGTTTTGTTTTGTTTTGTTTTCGAGACAGGGTTTCTCTGTGTACCTTTTGCCTTTCCTGGAACTCACTCTGCAGCCCAGGCTGGCCTCAAACTCACAGAGATCCACCTGCCTCTGCCTCCTGAGTGCTGGGATTAAAGGCGAGTGCCACCACCGCCCAGCTTGAATGCGTTTTTTGTTATGAGATGGCCGTGAACCTATCGAGGGGTGGTCTAAGAGTGATGTGTTTAGGTGCCAAGATCACGGGGTGGGGGGTAGACTTGTGATGATTAATATTGTTAGTTTGACATGATCTAGACTCACCTAAGAGACAAGCCTTTGAGAGAGCGTCTAGATTGGGTTCATTAGAAGTGAGAAGACCCACCTAAAATGTGTGTCATCGTTCTGTTGGCTGATACTGAACAAAGAGAGGAAGGCATGCTCAGCCCAAGCATTCACTCCCCTCCGCCTTCTGACTGTGTATGCAGTGTGATCAGCTGCCCCGAGGTCCCCTGCCACCATTTCCGTCATGAATGGACTCCACTATCACACTGATTCAGAGCAACTCTTTCCTTCCTTAAGTCACTTGCATGGGACATTTTGTCACAGCAACAGGAAAGGTACCTGGTATGGCTTAGCTATATGAGGGCACCTTGAAGCCTGTGTGCTGTATAAACAAGACCCCTGTATTCGTTTATTTCATTACTCATTCACACGTATTTGGTAATTTCCTACTGCGTTCCCAGTACTACTTCAGATGCAAGTGATACAGTAAGGATACGGAAATAGACACGGAGAGGACAGCAGGACTGGTAGAAAGTTCCGGTGCCTCTCAGATTCCTCGTGCTTCAGAGTCCCACCCATATCAGGGGCACCAGACCCGCATCAGGGGCACCAGACCCGCATCAGGGACACCAGACCCGCATCAGGGGCACCAGACTCATCCACTCGGACTCAACTCCACTGGCCTCTCAAAAGGACCCCCACAGGGAGCAGATTCTTGGGGTACAGGGTACTTTGTGAAAGGGCAGTTATAAAACTAAAGTCAAGGAGCCACTGTGGCAGAGTTAGAAGTTTCATCGTTCAGGGGAGAGAGGACAGTTGGGACATGAAGTCCCTTCCTCAGTGATATCTGTACCACACACCAGCTCAGATGAAATGGCTAGGGCAACCCACTCCACCTTGGCTGTCAAGATTCTTCGGTGCTGACTTTGCTCTGAAGTTTAAATGAAATGGTATATGGATTTTTCTAGGGAAAAGCACTATCTAATAAAAAGGTAGAATAAACTGAAATGCATAAAACCATCTCCCCTCTCCCCCTGTACCCACAAACATGGAGGTATTCCCAAATGTGATTGAAATTAAATGTAATTTAATAATATAATGAATTTTTTAACAATGAGATTGAAAAGTATTTTCCAAAGGAGGATATGGGTTGCCTACATCAGTATTATCTGGAGAACCTTTGGAGGTGGGCTAGGTCAGTAGATTTCGATCTCTGCTGGACACTCATTTGATTGGTACATTTTAAAGTTCCTGTTGCCTGTGTATTAACACCATAATTAAAGCGCATTTTTTCTGAGCTGTGGTGCATACTTCTGGATTTTCGTAGCTCCTTTGACTGATTCTGGTGTGAAGCCATTTTAAGAACTGCAAGACAAACACTAATATTTGGAAACTCAGAAGTCATCTCTAATTCTTTCTCCCTTTCCTTGCAACTTCCCTCCATGAAGGTTGGAAGACACAGGACTCATCTCAACCATATTAAAGTTAGAAGTGCCTTGATGCCCAGGGTTGGACTAGGATCAGAAACTTGCTGGGTAGAAGAGTGAGACTACATTAATGCCTTCATTATCCTAATTAAAGGGGATGCAGGTACCCAGCACATGTTTTCTCTCTCTCTCTCTCTCTCTCTCTCTCTCTCTCTCTCTCTCTCTCTCTCTCTCTCTCTCTCTCTCTCTCTCTCTCTCTCTCTCTCCCCTCCTACTTTGAATCCAATGTGTGCCTACAATACCATGCTGGTCTGCCTTGGGCCATCAGCGAAAGACCAGCTGACTGGAATTCAGAGACGTCAACCTGGACATGCAGAGCCTCTGCATCAACTTCAGCAGTTACCCACTCCTTATTGCATGTGGTGACTAAAGTTCTTTGCTTAAGCTACCTAAATCCAGCTTTCTGCTGCAGGTAGTTGAGCCCAGTCCCAAATGTCAGGAGGAGACCTCATTTTCTAGTTCCCGATCTCCAGAAAATCCATGTGTGTAGAGATGATGAAATATTTCTCTGAGAAGGAATTTGAACGGTGACTTCCTTGAAGGTGTGGCCTCCTAAAATCAATAACACCCTGATACTGTCCTGTTTGTAGAAGCATCCATGGCATAAGAGATGGATGGGACTTTTCTTGAAGGATTTCCTGGATCCCTTGACTTGGCACTAGGAACTTGGACTTGTTCCCCAAGTTTTATTTAGCCTCTCCTGTGACTGCACCCTTATTCATGAACCCCTGGGCCTCAGGTGGAGATGTGTCAGAATCCCTCAGAGAAGTTTCAAAGTGCAGATGTCAAGGGACTTTTGCTCCTGGTGGTTTATCCAGCAGACACAGAGACAGCTGTCTTTTGAAAATAACTCTGCAGGTGAACTCCCACCTTTTCCTTCATACCAAGCATCTTTGGTAAATCCTACACTGATCATTCTATGAGATTTCTGAGGCCAAGGACTGGCCAAATTTGTTTCTAGTTTTCACATGGATTATTACATTACCTTGAGTTTAATGAGTGCCCAGTTAAGACATGTAAATTGTTTAGATGATTGATATTTGATTGAAAAGTGCAAAACATGGCCTCTGTTCCTAGTTTATTCACTCTGGCCATGCCTGCTTGCTATTTAGAAATATCTCATGAATTTCCTTATGACTGTCAAAATCAGTAAGCAGTAATATATACATCAGGAAGAAGGATAGTCTCCCATTTTCTCTAGAGGACAAAATTACAGGCAATCTCCGTATTTTAAAGTCATATTTTGCGGGGAGGGGAAATCCAGCGGAACGTTCAGGACATTGTCAGCATAAATAGTCAACATCAGTAGAAGGACTTTAGCTCTTTCAAACTCTGCTCTGAAAATCTTCAGATGTTGAAATTGCTTTGACTCTTCCCTGAAGGTAGATGTCAACAATGGGTAACAATGCCAAAAGTTAGTCTCAAGTCACTGGCGTCAGTCCTGGCAATAGAATGATATAGCAGACCAGACAGTGTACTTTACAAGTCTATCACTGCATAAAATCATTTCTAACTGAACAAAGGAAGTGAAGATTTGAAGGACTTCCTACCAACTCTAAGTGTCCTCATTCCAGAAAGCATTTGGAATACATATATGCTACATATGGGATTGGGGGGGGGGCTTTCTTTTTTTGAGACAGGTTCTCGCTATATAGACTTGGTTGGCCTGGAACTATCTGGAGAGCAGGATGGCCTTGAACTCATTGAGATCAGCCTGCCTCTGTCTCCCGGTCACTGGGATGAAAGGTATGTACTACCCAGATGGGTGAAAACTATTTTCTAAGAAGTTGTGTGAGTCTAACCCTCAGAATCTGAAGGGGACCAAGTAATTTACATTTCCAGAAAGAAACAGTATCCCAGTTCACACTCAGAAACTACTGGCTTAGCTCAGGCACACAGACCATTCACCCCAGCTGGGGTCACCCACTGCAAGCCTTCGTCTCCACGCAAGTCAGCATTTGCTCCACTGAACCACTCCTCAGACTCTCAGGGTAACCAAACTCCCTCATAACTGGCTCTGTGTCAACACTTAACTTCTTGTGGGGCTGGAACCACACAGACAAAACTGGTCCTTTGGGAGGAAAGCTTTTTAGTGGGGATAACTTAAAAGAAAACCCTTGAAAAGCCAGAGAAATAATGAAAGGAGACAATGACAGAGACAGAAAAGGGGAGGAGAGGGGAAAGATGGGAGAGGGATGGGGAGAGAAGACGGGAGAGATAAAAACTAGGTGCAGCGGATTAGTTGGAGGGAGGATGAGTGTGTCTGCTTGGGTGAAGAGCCCTGTCTTCTCTCACCCTCAAACATCAGCTCTCCTCAGTCACAAGCCTTCAAGCTCACAGTAAGCTCACCAACAGCGTTCCTGGGTCTCCACCATGCAGACAACAGAAAGCGGGACTTCTCAGCCTCCGTAATTACATGATCCAATCCCTAGAATACTTACACATCTCTCTCTGTCTTCCATCAGCTTGGTTTCTCTGGAGAACATTGCCTCATTCTGATGATCTTCCAAGAGTAACAGCCTTGTTCTGTTTGGCTCTGCCATACACTGACCTCATGACTTCCATCTTGTCCTTCCACCTCAGTAGGCTGGAGTTTCCTCCCTGTGAAGTGAAAGTCTCTGAGGAGCTGCTGTTGCACTAGAAACTAGAAATACAGGAGTTCTGTGAAATACTTTCTTTTTGAAGATGTGAGATAAAATTATGCTCGCTGTGGGGAAGCCCTGTGAGGAAAGTGGTGCCTACAGGATGCTTCAAATAAAGATAACCTTGCCCATCTCCCTAGAAGCAACTAGATAGCTAGACATCGAAGTCTCTGTCCAAATGGAGAAGCCAGGACATAGTATTTCCAAAATGTGGTCCCATGTCCACCTTATTCTGCTAAGCCTTAGATCAACCCCCCTCCCCTGCGCCTGCTGCCTCTTGGTTAGTAGCTGCTAAAAGTACCCCTATCTGATCTCCATACCTTCACCCCCAACTTGCAACCCCATCTGCTGAGCTGAGAATTTCTGCAGAACTGGTTTGGGTGGGGAAGTTCATTCCATCAGTACTGACTGGATTGTGGAAAGCACTCATGTCTAGTGATGGGCAGAAGGAAAAGGCACAAGAAAAAAGGGCATGATTTGGACTGAACTTGTTCCTCAATGATGAGCAAGAAATCATATCAGAATGCCACTGGGTGGAAAGATGAGCCTCCTACCCCCAAGGCTGAGAATTCTAGAAAGGCTGACACAAAGATCTCTACTGCCAGGGACTCGCCTAAACACAAGCACGGCTGTTTCCCAGGCAGAGTTCAAAGTATAAGCCAGTCCGAAGTAATAATTTCTGGAAAAAACAGAATTATTGTCTCTTGATATTTTTGCTGTTTAAAGTTTGACCAAATCAAGACTCTAATGTATAGTAGATTTATAAGCTAATGGCTCTTAGTATCGCCCTCCTCATACGTCACTCCAAACTCATTTACCCATGAAACATCAAACCCTGACATGCTGAGCCGAAAGTACACATTCACACCCACAGGTAACAAAGGCAGAGGGAAGAGAGAGGGCAGGGCTGCTGCCTTATAAGGGGACTTAAATTCTAATGGTGTCTTAGAATCACTTCGGTAGTCTCCTATAAGACTTAATGTCAGTTTGGCTCTCCAGGGATTAGCCTAAATCAGTCTTTCTCAAGCCTGGGTGTGCATCAGAGTCACCTGAAGAACCTGTGAACATGCCAAGAGCGGCACTCCCACAAGAACTTCTAACTCAGCCCACCCGAGGGGTCCAACGCCTCCTTCAAGCAAGTTCCTAGGCAATGCTGATCCCAACGTGGCATCAGTGTGCAACCGTGTCTCAGGGTCTGAATTTGGGGACCAGTAGACTGCTTCCATCTAACTTATTCGACTCAACTTTTCACACAAGTTGAAGGATGTGATTTCCATGTGTGTCCTGGAGAAAGCTGAACTGATGTAGGAAGAATTCAGTTCAGGCATGGGAGCAAGAGCAGGGAAATGGTTTATCTGCATTTCACAGCTCACACAGCAGGCTTTGTCTCGAGCCTATGCTGAACTCAAAGTTTGGGACCCACAGCATTATCTATATCTTAGAAGTAATACATGGTTTCCACAAATTCCTCCGTTCCTCCCCTCCTTCCTTTCTTCCTTCCAAAATCACTGAGACAAAATATTTTAAAATAAACTAAATTAAACTGGCTAAGTACAAATTGGAACTCATGTCAAAGCTGTTTATCTTAAAGGCTACCATCTATGTCTCTGAAGTGTTTCCCTAACAGGAAGGCTAGGGGCCCGTTTTGGAAGTCTCTCCAGCAACTGCTGCAGTGGCAGCTTATAAGCTGGGCTTCTATCCCACCCTGCCATTGAGTAGGTTTTAGGGTCTGGCCAGGACAAGATAAGTACAGACATGAAAGTCAGGGAGAATCGTTCTTCTTGCTGTCAGGGGCACATATCACTCTGGTACTCCAAGCCCTATATACACACATCATTTTGTGTGATTTATGGCCCTAATTAGATCCCAGTGGCAGTATTCCATCCGCTAACAATGCATATCCTAATCACCTTTTCTTCATACAAATGATTTCCTTAACTTTGCATGCATAACTTAACAGCTTTTATTTTAAAAACTCCTGTTAACAGCTTTCCTGTGGCAACCAGTAGGGGTGCTATGATAAGAATCTAATTTGCTGTAAAAATGACTCATTTGTCAAATAAGCATTAAAATAATTGTTCCCCTTTTGACTGTTACCCTGCTGTTTCCAGTCATTTTCTAAAACTAAATTATTTACTCATTTGAAAGTTCAGCTGTGCATATTTTAATTGATATTCCCTCATAGGACTCATATTGTTAATGACAATAATTAACCTGAAAAGGCTGCTAAATAATTATGCTGCAAAGATTTGAAGTATTTGCACAGAAAGTAAAATCAGCATTTGAAAAACTATCAAAATGTAAAACTTTCATATTTTATGGTAAAGCATGGCAATAGCTCATAATCAAATTAAAGAGAGAAAGGGAAATGGAGATTATATGATTTGATGCAGAATACTTTATGTTTTCAATATAGAAAAGTAGTCTAGCTAACAAGATCACTCTGTCATCTCCAGAAGCTCCCAATATTACTATTCTAGCTGGCAATATAAATTGTTCTCCAGCACTTAGCATGAGCATGGCTAGGAAATGAAGCAAGCTAGCCTTTGTTTTGTTTTTGCAAGACAGGGTCTCTCTGTGTAGCCTTGGATGACCCAGAATTCTGTAGACCAGGCTGGCCGCGAACTTAGACATCCACCTGCCTCTGCCCCCCGAGTGCTGGGATTAAAGGCGTGCGCCACCACTACCCGGCAAGCTAGCTCTCAATAGGAGCGCCTATGGCAACTCAGTGAGTAAATTTCCTCTACTATGGGTACAGCAAGCTTCACTCAGATCTGACAGAGTCAGCCTCGCCCAACAGACTGCACATCTCTCCCAAGAAGTGCAGCTGTCATTTAACTGTTGGGGAGTTCTCAACAGATGTGGCAACTCATTCTCTTGGACCCAACAAAAACAGATTTTTGACAAAGAAGTTCTTTTTTCCAAAACCTTGACCACAGAGGGTCTTAGACCTCTTGGTTTGCAGTCTTCATAGCAGCCTGCCAGATTTCTAGTCGGTGGAACCCACAGGCTGATAGAGTCTGCAGAACTGGAGACCATTTTGACATTGGAAGACCACACTCGGAGGAGTCTTGAAATGTCATCAGGTGCTATGCTCCACAGATGCTTTGGAACTAGAAGAAACAATTTGATAACACACAAAAGTGCTAGAACATCAATTAAGCTCTCCAGGGTTGCCAATATGTAAAGAACAGCCAATGGACACAACCAAATGCCTGTCATCACTGCATCTCTCTTTATTATTAACTTACAGGAAACACCACTAAGAACATAATAATATTATAAGGAAATAATGACATCACTTTATTGTAGTGGGTAGCTGTTCCAACTTTGACCTTGAAGCACTGCCCCTAGTGAGGCAGCCGGCAACTGCCATGCAAGCCTATGACTTGCCCCTGGGGCACGGCTGAGATGGGAGCCCTTAAGACCCAAGATGCGTAAGAGTCGGCTCTCTTGACTCCTCATGATCCTGGATGCTGGATTGAAGACCAAGTCAGAGTTCTCCAGAGAACCACACTGGACTGTACCTCACCTCTCCTGGATCCTGTAACTGACCCCTTTACTGGTTGTAAGTTACCCAGAAATAAACCTCCTTTAACTACCAGATAAACTATGAGGAGTTGCCTCGTCAGTTCCCCGCTATACTTTATAACATTCTATTTATTTTTGCTCAAAAGTGCAAAAACTAATGCTAATGACAAGCTGAAGAATAACTTGCAAACAAATGGCATGCCCTACATCTACAAATATCTCCTATAAGTACTGAATACATGGGATAAATGACACATGGGATAAAATGGTGAGTGTGGTCCTAATTATGTTTGCCATTGAATAAAACTGCAGTACCAAAGCAAGCTTTGACTTTGACATATATTTGAGATTATATTTCTTCAATAGTCATTCTTTAGACACACATTAATTGACTTAGCAGCTGGAATGAGAGTACCGTGGACAGACTCATTCCTCAAGGCACCCTCCATCCATTCATCAGAAGCTACCTGGGAGCTCCTGCTGAGCAATCTCCCCATGACATCATAGTGGAAGAAAAGACTTGGAATGCTCTTGAGAGAAGATCAAAGTTCACTCTCACCTTCAGGAGCCAAGATATGAAATGGTGAAGGCTCTGACTTCAAGGTCTCCTAGGATGACTCTAGCACAGCCTGGGCATTAAGGAATCATCCTCACTGGCAGTCCTGTGAGCAGAATTGTGAGCAAATGCAAGCATAATAGGGACCACTAGCTCCAACCTTCTCTCTCAGCCATATCGCTGCCTGGGGAACCAGCCTCTAAGCAGCACAAGGCTCAAAGGGAAATCCACAGCATTGGCAGGAACTAGGCTTGTTATCTGAGGGGGTTAGGGAAAAAGACACTCACTCTCTTGATGGTTTCCTTCTTTATTCTTCTGTGTTCTTTTATGTTCTTTCTACTGTATACCTTTTCTCTACAGCTTATATATCCCAACAAAGTTTTTCAGGCAATATAGGAACTACATTGTGGTTAAATTTTGTTTTTCAAGAGAATGATTACAGGTAAGAAGATGTTTTCTATCTCCCTTACATGATTAAACATTTTACATATTACAGGTGAAAAACAAATTATCCCAAGAACCCACATGCGTTCATACCCAAGCAACTTGTTATAGATTAACCGTGTGGGCAAGTAAAGTATTCTTCTCAGTCAGGTCTTTTACTGGCAGGCTGCATTTTGCAGGTACAAATAAAGGTCCAATTACTTTATTACTTATCTTCAAAGGTAATCTTACAAGGGATCATAAAGGAATCACAAATCTAAACTTCTATATATGAAAAAGAATCTTTAGGGTACATACCCACTCACCAATAGTTTTTTATATCAGGAAATTGGGTGTACAAGAAATTAATCATCACCTTTGGCCATCAACCAATCCTAGCAAGAAAGGCATGTCAGCTAATAATAATTGGGCTGCTTTGTTCTTGTTCCCTGACCTTAAAGAGTTCCACATTCAACTATGTGCCTTTCTAAAACTTTAGATTATTTTCTTGGGTTTTTCACCTCAAGGCTATTTGATAAAAACATCTTAGTCTAACTTTAAGTTATTTTCAAAGCTTTGTTTCAGCTGTGATGTACTCCAAAACCTGTGAACACATCTCCCAACATTAAGGTTAAAAAATTTAAGCTAGCTGGGCTAACAGGGACTCAGCTGCTTTTCTTAATCATTAACCTAAGCCACAGTCTATATGGATCCTCAATAGAAACTCCTGTGTTGTAGCAGTGTGATACTTCCTTGTTCATATTTTTAATCACCTAAACTATTTAAACTAACATTGTTGTTATTATCATTTAGACAGTACAGCTTAGGAAGAAATCATCTTCATAATAATCCACAGGTAAAAATACTCAGTAAAACCGATTGTTTCCATGAGATAAACACACTACATTATAGGCAGTGGGGATCTTCCCACACCCATTCACACCGTGCCAGGTACCAGAGGAAGATAGGGCAAACATGTCAAGGCACAGCAGAAAAGCAAAAGACACTCTGGAGTCTGTGGTCTCAGGACCTTGCCTATCCAAGATTCACCCATCAGGGATTTTTCTCCTGGTGGGCTGACACCCTGAAGTCAACTGCCATGTGCTGCTCCTCTGACATGGCCACTAGCCCAGCCATCTTTGTCTTGAAGTGTCAGTATGGAACACTGAAGAGTTACCAAACAGGAACTTCAGCATCACAGGCTCCGCTGAACCCAGCTGCTCGACTGTCCCAATCACCACACTCAAAGCTCCCCCTGAAGTGGGAACCTATGGCTGAATTTAGTTCAGATTTGGGCACAGCAATTGTTTAATACTTGTTGAGGTAAAAGGAACTGAACTAAGTAATGACCATGTAGGCAGTTAACAGTAAGTCAAGTAGCTTCACACCACTTACTTATGAAATCAGTAAAAAGCCAACAAGGCCGTCAGCTGTGAAGACCTTCTTTCTTGAATTCGCTCTACCAGGTATAATCAGCAAAATTATTTCTCTGACTTTACATGTGAGAACAGCCAAGTTCAGAAGTTAAATGACTGCCCTTAGTTATACAGTAACTGATGAGGGACACGAACTCCCCAAACCTGAGCAGTTTCTGTCACAAAATGCTGTAGATGGTAGGAAGTTTCCCAGCCAATGAGTGTAAGAAAGAAGTGATATAATGTCCATAGTGTTGCTATAATTGTGCTCACAGTAGGATAACAATCTGTTGAAAACAGCAGTAAACGCACCTCCCTCTTCCGTGCCAAGCTTTACTTTTACAGAACAACAGAAAAGCCTGTAGGAAACCTGCCCTTGTTCCACCCGAAGAAATTCAGAAGCAGCGAGGTGACTTAATTTACCCAACGGGACAGAGTGAGAGTCATACTGTGGCATCAAACTCAAGTCAGAATTCCCTCTTCCATTTTGTCCGGCTTTGTAGATCAGCTGCTGCAGGCTTTTGCCCAAATGTTCAACCCTAACTGTTCTGAAATTCATGGCCAGAAAGCATTTTGAGTTTTGTGATGTGAATAATGAGAGTCAACCACATTTCCCAAACACTATTCTCTGTTATTTGAGTGATAAACAAGGAAGTAAACAGCCAAAAAAAGGAGGGGGCGGGGAGCAGCAGTGGGAGGAGGGGCAGCAGGGGGAGGGGGAGCAGAGGGAGGAGGAGGAACAGAGGGAGGAGGGAGAGCAGAGGGAGGAGGAGGAACAGAGGGAGGAGGGAGAACAGAGGGAGGAGAAGGAACAGAGGGAGGAGGGAGAACAGAGGGAGGAGGAGGAACAGAGGGAGGAGGAGGAACAGAGGGAGGAGGAGGGGCCGGAGGAGGGGCAGCAGGAGGAGCAAGAGGAGATGGTCACGCTGGTACTCATTCACTTAATATTTAGAGAGAGCTGGTCACTATTCTAAACGCTGAGAATAAAGACAGAGAGGAAATGGGGTATTCTGACCCTTGCAGAATATCTTGTTCAGCTAGTTGCTATCCTCGGTGGTCCCTAATTGTACCACAAAAGCCATTCCCACCTCTATAAAGGGCATTCAGATCCTGGAGTCCTGAGAGAGTCAGATCACCTTGTAATAGGTTCATACAAAGAGATGTACAAGGATTGGATTTTATAGGACTTAGAAAATCAGCCCCCGGTGGCTGTTTGAGAGAACTCATGGCCACCTTTTCCGGTGGTGAGAGGGATGAGCAGGGAGGTGAAGACAGCAGATGGCGAACTCCAGAAAGCCAGGCCTGAATCACACGTGCTCTGAAGGTGCACGGCTCTGCCAGACCTCAGCTTAATATGGACCACGTGTGGAATCCACAGGCGGAGATGGTGCATTTCCATGCGGTCACCCAAACGGTTATTTCCTTTTAAAGGGCTTTTGCAATGCTGCCTGCCCCTCCTCCCGGGGCAGAGCTTCTTGCTGCCAAGCCTATTTTTATGGTTTGTCTCCAAAACAAGTGCAAAATAGTGTTGGCTTCAGTGGAGTCCTCCCTCTAGCCACTGGAACGCCATCTGCAAGCTGAGGGGAAACAGTAAACACGGCAGGTTAAGTCACTCATTACTAATATTTTCCTTAAGCTCTGAAACTTTTTAAACAAACAACAACAACAATTGTCTCATAATAACCTTCCAGAGGTTAACAGCCAGCAGGTGGTCCGGCTCAGCTGAAATGCAACCCAGACAGCTGTTTGATTATAAACTGTTGGTTCTTATGGCGATCTGGGGAAAACTTCTTGCCGAAAAGGGGTCTTCTCTTAAAAATCCCTAATGAAACAACACATAAATGTCAAAATGACAGAAATAAGGAAGTGTGTCATAGACTAAGCATTTTAATGTCCTTTCTGGCTTCCTCCAGAGTGTACTCTGGACCTAGCCACATTTAATGGCACGGATTCTGAAAGAGGCGGTACACAGCATGAATTTTTATGACCCAAATAAAACTTGAAGAGAGTCACTTTCTCTGCCACAGTCAGTGTCCTCAGCAGATGTGTGGGAGGCTCAGGTTTCAAATCAGCCACCGGAGCCAACATTTCACCTGGACCCAGAGGCATACAGGGTCCAATGCCCGGATGTAAAGAAATCTGGAGATATGTAGCATTATCCTGTCTGTCCCTGAGCCATTAAAGCATGGCAGGGATTCCCCCCGGGAAGCCTTTGCGGAGGCAGCGAGAATTCTGAGAGCTGATAAAACGGGTGGAGAATGAGGGATGTAAAGTTTCTAATCAAAACCTTACATTAACACCACACGGCCCCACAGAATGATGGCTGTGGCTGTTTTCCTGCCTGAATGATGAAATGAGACAAAAGAAAATCGCTCCCTAAGTCGGTATTTAATTACGAGTGTATTATATTACAATAAAAAACATTTCAGAAAGTTCATAAAACAAAACAAAAAAGTTGAACCTTTTTATATGGAAATCAAGTACTGAAATACAAAAGGTGTGGGACTCCCAGGGAAAAGCTTACAATGGCAGTCAACTATGTTTTAAATAGAGATAAGGAATAAAAATGTAAAGAGTAAAAGAGAATTTCACAGATCCTAGTTCAGTTATGGTTAATTGGTAGGGAAGTGAGATTGTGGAGTATGAAGAAAGACAGTTTGGGGTTTGGTCCAAGTGTGATGGGATCTTCTGATCCATCTATACAAGCAAGAATTAGCAGCAAGGCAAATCCCCGGAGAAAGGGTGCACAGGAGAAGAGGGAAAGACCTCCACACCCCCCCCCCCAGTGTCACAGAGCTAAACAGCAAAGTGACCAAAACCAGATTCTTTTCAGAAAAAAAACATATATGTGTGTGTGTGTGTGTGTGTGTGTGTATGTATGTATGTATGTATGTATGTATACATATATTGCAATGGGGGAAAGAGACCTTGGGGTAAAGCCAGGCTGACCTCCAACAAGGAAGAAAAGCAAAAACTTATGACCCAGGAGTGGGAGGGAGGGACGGAGGGATGGAGGGAGGAGCTATAGACAGAAAATTACAAAGACAAAACCTCACAGGTGAGCTGTACTCCGGCTAAGCAAGCTTAACAGGAGTCTTGATAAGCCAGGCCACAGTGACCAACATCACTCCAGGAGTGCTGAGGCCGTGAAGAACTTGACCAGACACCAAAGACAGTCAGCTATCAAGTATAGAGGAGTCTGGCCAAACAAAATCAATAGAATCTTTTCAAAACCTGGGAAACTTAGATGAGCGTGAATCCCTAAAGCTCAGCCGGCAAAAAGACACAAAAGGACCTAACTAAACTTTGGCTCAGGGGAGAAATTTGTCACCATTTTGTAGAAAGAGGAAAGGCAGTGCGATCAGGGCAGCAAGCACTACTAAATGTTGATAAAACCGAGTCTAGTCGAGATCAGTTGAGGGCTTTTATGTCACATTGGACTCCATCCTGGCATTCCTTAGTATGGGGCTGGTGGTTATAGTTTAAATAGGAACGATCCCCCATTGGTCACAGTTTGAATGCTGGGTCCCCAGCGGGTTGGTGCTGTGCAGAGAGAAGGTGGGAACTTTAGGAGGTGGGGTCTAGCTGAAGGAAACAGGTCTCTAGTGGTGTGCCTTGGAAGATTGTACTCTGCCTCTGAACCCCTCTCTCTTCCTCCTCTCTGCCTCCCCCTTTCCTCCT